>PPMV03000002.1:600000-752566 GCA_003706995.3 Yamadazyma philogaea | reverse complement strand
CGATGGTGGTAAAAATGACTGTTTCGAGAGAAACACACACTCTTTTACTGCTAATCAGTGAACGAAACTTCGATTCTCGGGCTTTGGTTGAAAAGTTTCATGCTCAGTTTGAGGATCCTGATTCTCTTTTTTATGAGTGCTATTTTGCAGACATTTGCGGTTACTCCTGACCTCCAATCTAGGTAGTTATGTAGAATTCACCCATCCTTAAAAATTCACGAATCTTCTATTTTCTGCGAGGACAAACCATAGCTGAAAGATTTCATTAAAAGCACTTTTCATCCATCCTGAAAAGTCCTACCGTTTTGAATCTTAATAGAGCTGATTATGTTGTGCTCTACTTTTTTGGAAAGAGAGCTCCCCTTGCTTAGCTATACGCCTTCAAACGGCAGAAAACTGTCCCAATATTCCTGCATACATGGCTGTTACCTTTGATATTCGCGCGATTCTTGCGTCATGACTGGAACTTTGCAGCCGTCTACTAGTACTCTAAGCTATCCAATTGGGGAGTTGGTATATTGCTCGAAAATGAATTACCAGCTTTGAAGGAACACGGGATAGTTAAGTGATATTTCTAATCAAAGCTCCCATACTCTTAGAAATTCTTCCTCGAGGTTGGAATCTCCTTCTCCAACACTGTGAGTGAAGGTAGTAGCGGCTACACTTCGCTGTGGTTTGGATACTTCAGATGCAATACAAAAAAAAAAAAATAAAGTCTTACATTTCTGAAAATTTTCGTAACGTCATTGTCTTCCTGATCTACATATCCTCTTTATTGCACCCTTCATTATTTCTGATAATGTCACAGCCCGTGGTAAAGTGATTCGCACTATTGCACCCAAAATCTTTGAGATTGTTACTCTCGTTCAAATCATACTCTTTCATATATGCTATCCAGTTACCATCGTGATCAATCCTCACACAATAATTATAGCATATTGAGTTATGCTTTTCGAGGAAAGTGGCAAATGCTCTTTCAAAAGTCTCTGCTTGTTGAGCGGCGGATCCGGCTACTCGGAATTCCCAAAAAAATCCGTCCGAGTTAAACGTGGCTTGCGCAATGTCATTGTATCTCTCCTTGGAAAACTTGTCTATAACAGAATTAGCTACTGCTTTTACCCAAGAGTTAATCTTTACACCCAAATTCTTCAAATATGACCAGCACTGAAGTAAACGATTGTAGTTTTGGGGTTTCACATAGTCAGGCAACTTGCTCGTGACCAGCTGTTTCATCGAGCCACTCTTTGGCTCTGATATCTCTTCCTTGGAGAGCGTGCCAGCATCATCTGGCGAACCGTCGTTTGGGGTTTTGACAATGTTGTAGACTGCTGGGTCAAAATCAACAATAGGCACCCAATTGGAGTTACTGTCGAACCCACAAAATACCGACGCCCCCGGGACTCCTTTTACTGTGTTGACTATGTCCTGATAACCAGTACAATTTGTCAACAGTTTGTCAATAGTGCTGGTGGACAAGGCGAAGACGTAAATACTAATAAAGATTAAAAGCGAGAACATTATAGAGGAAGTAAATTGTCTATTTTTTCTATTAATGACTGAAAAATCTAGTGGAAAGATTACTAGCCGGTGCGTAACCCCGCCGTGAGACACTTGAAACGCGTGTGCCGTCCACAGCAATACTACAGTACTACTGATCACTCTGCTTAGCCTCTGTATTTTCATGTCGATTGAATTCAACGATTTCGAAAGACCGGGGACTACAGGATGACGGGGAAACTGACCTTTGTTTAGTGAGAGGGGATGTTCTCTTTTTTTCTTGCAACTGTTTATTTTATGAAATTTATATACCTGTTCCAATGATTCAACAGTGATACGAATCAGCAATAGCATCCGTACCACAACCACCATTACTGGCTAAAACATTACAAGCTGGAGTTAAATGATTAGCATTATTGTACCCAAAATCTTTAAGATTGTTACTCTCATTCGGATCATAGACTTTCATGTACAGTACATGTACATGTAACGCATTTCATTCCTCGAAAGAGATGCAGAATTTCAAGCTAAAACCTAGTTTAGTATTCTGTACAAGAAAATTCATTTTTTTGCACTATCTTCCTAAGAAATTTGATTAACTGGGCAAAATAAAATTCCGTTCTTTGAAATTATTGGGGCCAGTTTCAAAGAAAATTTTACCCCATTTTCGTGCTAAGGATGGTGTAAATTCGGACTCCATGATTCAAATATCAGTGATTTTGATCAAGAATTCAACGGAAAGTAAATCAAATTTTTCTAGCAAAAGTGTTCGTGCAGTGAATACCAAACCAAGTGACCACTTAAATTAAATGGATGTGGCACTCTCCCTCTATTTATTTAGCAAGCTAAATCAGAATGCCGTCCCTTATTGATATATTTTTAAAGACAGTACGAGAAACGTTCTCTCAAGCACAATTTTGGAGTCCAGAGCTTAGTTTTCGGCAGTGAACCTGCCTACTAGGTAGCACAAACACTAAAAGTTTCTCATAGAAATCGAAACCTCGGAAATTGACTCTTTTATCTCTATAGTTCGTATGATTTCGGTAAAATAGAAAGCCCTTGTGGGTTCTCTTTAAAGTATCAATACTTGAAGTATTTTGTTGAAGTTAAATAGACTTTCTTCTTTCATAAAGCGATTTACAGTGTTCTTGTATCTAGAAATTTTTTAAAACCAGTAATACGACTCATCCTCTCAACAGTACGAACTGATGGGTTATTCTCGACAAAAGATGTCAAGAATACTATGGCTCATTAAGCTTGGATTTGAAAGACTTTTCCCTGAGTTTGGAAGCAGCAATTCATCCACATCTGTTCCCATGTGCTTTCTAACCCATCTCTGAACAGTTCTTGCCGTGATTTCCAAACCAGAAGCCATAGTAGATCATTGAGATTGGTTTTCACGAAAGACTATGAAATTCTCTCTATCCGATAAGTTGTAGATACAATATGTACAGCTGACCCCTTTTTCTTGCTTTGCTACCTTCTTTTGGCTTAACTTGTTACCTACGGAAGCATACAAGGGACGATATTGCTCTGCGTCCCTATACATACTCGATGCCCAACAAGAATCAAATGGAATACAGCAGCCATGCAGGCACCATCAGCAATTAGATTGCCTTTTCATCGGTAAGGTAGAGTCTTTGTAGTTAATTGCAAATTTTCCCAACTATTGGTTAAAACGGATGATGTATTCGCTTAAAGAAGATCGTGGGCTGATCATGTTCTACACACTTCCATTTTCATTAGCTTTATTTGTATATAGTATGAGCAGATCACTGGCGCGATAAGTCACGCTATTAAAGTGTCCAATACATCATATTTGTTCAAGGCATTGTACTTTTCGATGACCAAAGAACCAAATAATACAATACATAATATATTGCATGCAAGGAATACAAAGGCATCTTGCCGCATATGAATCATGGCTGCATAAAGCTTTTCATTACTGTCCTTGTGTCTGAATCCCCTGGCATAACGAATAGAATATATTCAATATCTTCAAGAGACGGTCACTTCTCTTGAGGATTGATAATTGGTACGAAATTCTTGCTCTGCATCGGTAATCTCCTGCGAGCCTCAACCTCGTGAGCATGTCTGTAGGTGAACCTCTTGGTTCTTGTCCGCACTCTTCTATACGTCATTTGCAGAGAGTAGTGGCCAACTCTTCCCAATTGATTTATTGTACCCGAAACTGTACGATATTGTAATTTGCAGCCATTGCCAGTTATCGTTATGGAATAGTTAATTTATCGCCTAAAGGATGAACAAAAAAAAGAAATGATTCACTTTTTCCTCAGTTTAGAAGTTAAGATTTGCACTAATCCTGCACAATGTCCAGATTTTGCAGCCGTTGACTCTTATCTATTAACTGAATAGTTAAAGTGTTGTGTATGATAAAACTAGGTCCGAAATGCTCTCCTCTTGGCGAACATAATTCTTCTTTCCCGTCACTGGCATGGATTAACAAGGATCAACACACAGACCTTTTAGGAACAGACCACGTTTTTCTTATCTACAAATTTACAGTCAAGAAACCAACTGAGTGAGGGTGAGGAACATTTCTACAAATCCTTGTAAGTATATTCCTCGATCATTCGGAAAGAGAGCAAAGCTAAAAGGTAGCAAAGTGTTGATAAATTCGGAGATCATTTTTTGTTGAATAAAGTTAGGATTTGGTGTAAGTTTCCATAATAATAAATTGAACCTCGTTGAGTCCTTCTTGCTTGTAAAACTCTTCAGGGCTAACCATCAAGGTTGAGATGACGAGAAGAGCTACAGTTAACGACAAAAGCAGTTCGCTTCTTGTTAACTATGCTGTATCAAACAATTTGAATTGTCAACTAGATTTATCAAATTGAATTTTAAAAAATCTGTGTTGTATGAAAGAGGCTTTCTTCGTTCAGCGAGCAACGGCCGTAAAGTGATTCAGGAAATCCTTCCTTCAAAATATTTTTTACTTTCACTGATAAGAACATACTCCTCGCCCTGCATATGAGTTTTTGAATTTGATTGCACAAATACGTGTCACAATCTATTAAAGATTGATTTGACACTTTAATTCTACTACTTCCGAATTCCTTCCTAAGTTCGATAAACCAGCAAGGAAGAGCCCTTAATACAAACGCTGGCATTGACATAAAGGAAGAGTTGTTAGAGAGACATTCCGTGGCTAACAGATACAACGGATTCATCTTTGGGATAGGATCCTTTTGGTCCCATATGGATCTAATCTAGCCCATGGGCTGATTTCGCTTCCGCACCGCCTAAACTGGAATATCTCGGAGATCAGCTGATCATATTTCGAGAGTTAAGATAGAAGACACCCGCGGCCATTTACAGGTGACAAACGTTAATTTACCATGAAAGCACTACTGGTAAAGAAGGTGGCCATCATTGGTGGAGGTCCGAGTGGTTTGGCCCTGGTCAAGTCCTTGAATGAAGTTGGAAACTTTGATATCGATCTATACGAGTCACGTAGCGTGATTGGTGGGGTATGGAATTATTTACCGACAAAGGACAAGTATAGATTCGACCAAGAGATTACGGAAAACAACGAAACAGAATACTCAGCTATGTATGAACAGCTAGAGACGAATATCCTACACCAATCAATGGAATTTCGTGATGTCCATTTCCCTGAAGGAACCGATGACTTCCCGTCTAGAGAGGTCGTGTTGAATTACTTGATAAACTATTCAAAAACAGTAGGCCCCTATAATGCCTTTTTTTATACTAGGGTTATCTCTTTAAAAAAACAATGGGCTTGGGAGCTCACCAGTGTTAACCTCAAGAGTAAAAATATTCAAACAAAATCTTACGATGCTGTGATTGTAGCAAACGGGCATTTCGAGAAACCGAAACTCCCAATTACAAATGGTCTCGATGAGTGGATTACAAAAGCTCCGACTTCCGCTATCCATTCGAAATTTTTCAAAAACGCTGACAACTATAAGGACCAGGTAGTGTTGGTTGTGGGTGGGGTCGCCAGTGGCAGTGACATTGCTCTCCAGCTCACTCAAACTGCAAAGAAAGTTTATGTCTCGTGTGATGAGAACACAAACCTAGCCAGCATAGAAAATCCTTACATAGAAATCATCCCGAGAATAGATTGCTACTACGTGCAAAGCAGATCAATCAAACTCAAAGAACGGACTATAGCAAGCATTGACTCTGTAATTTTTTGTACTGGATACTCCTATGATCTCCCTTTTTTTGAACCGGAAATCTGTACTGAAAACTATATCGGAGATGTCTATAAACAGATTTTCTATACCAAAGATCCTACCTTGACATTTGTTGGTTTATTGAAAGATGTCAGCCCTTTTCCTGTTGCAGAGGCTCAAAGTGCCCTTATTGCCCGTTATTATGCTGGTAGGATAAACTTGCCTTCTCTTGAAACAATGACGGAAAGCTTTCTGAATGAACTTGAAGAGAAGGGTTGTTCTCTATTCCACAGATTCAAGTTTCCTGGGGAGGGGCAATATGTAAATGAATTATGGGACATGATAAAAGAACAAGATGCACTTGGAGGCTTTATGTTTGAAAGATATGAAGGCGAGAGATTGGATAGGAGAGGTCTTGCTCCAAAACTAAAGTTGGCCAGATTCATTTCCAATAACGATAAGATCATGAAGGCTAGACAAAACTAGATCATAACATTGAACAAGTTAATTCGTATATCTTAATCCTTTTGTTGATTTTGAGATGGGCTCCTCCACCCGATGTTCCCTGTGTGAATTCATTGAGAATATGTTGCTTGAAAAGTCTTCTTACACTAAAAGATTATTGGAAGCGCATTGTCCCCCCCCCCCCCTATGAACTGGATAATTCTATACGGAGTTTGGACTCCATATTCAAGCACTTTATCTTGCCTATGCAATTGGACTATCGATTTGAATAGATCCATCTCAGAGATAGTATCGCGTTGAAATTCTAAATGCTTTCATTGTAACTGGATTTGTCCTAATAAATCTTCAACGGTATTCCAAAATATTACTAAAATATAGAACACCCTTATTTGAGTGCAGGTGAAAATGACCTTGCAAAAGTGTAACACATATCGGGGGAGCTTTGGGATGCAATCTGTGTTTATTTTGGCATATTAAGCAATAATGCCACCGGTATGTCGTTCACCGATATAATGTCTGAACACTTTATGATTACTCCAAATAAGTTGCATATTATAGATTTATATTCTAAGCTATTTTATTCGTGTAATGTAGACACGGCTACAAGCCTAGCCATAACTTTTGCTTGTTAATTTTAATTGTCTCCATTACTTCAATGTCGTCACTAGACTTGCCAATTTGAACATCGTAGCTTGCGGCCTCCATGTTCCACATGTTGAAGTACTCGTCGAAGAAAGATAGGGAATCCTTAAGAGATAGGTCAAACTTGACGGTGGAAATTTCACCTGCTTTTACGAAAACTTTTTCAAAACCTTTCAATTCCTTCACCGGCATGGTAGTGTTGGAGTCCTTATGAGATGTATACAATTGAACAACTTCCCCGCCATCTACTTTCCCAGTGTTTTCAATGTCAACGGTGGCATGCAAAGTATCATTTCCTTCATCAACAGAAACCTTTAAATTAGAATGTTTGAACGAAGTATAAGACAAACCATAGCCAAATGGAAAAGCAACTTGCTTCTGCATTTTGTCATAATACCTATAACCCATAAAGATGTCCTCACCGTATAAAACCCTACCTCTATCAGTCTTAAAATTGAGATAGGTAGGATTATCAATCAATTTTTGTGGGAAAGACAATGACAACCTACCTGTAGGGTTATAGTCACCGAATAAAACATCTGCAATTCCGCTTCCGCCTTCGTTACCTCCATACCATGCATGTACCAAACACTTGGCCTTCTTCAACCAAGGAAATTCCACCGGTGTTCCTGACTGATTCACAACAACTGTATTTGGGTTGGCCTCCAAGACAGCTTCTACTAACTGGTTCGTCAACAAAGGCAATTCCATGTTTGGACGATCAGCTCCTTCAGCTTCCCATTCAAAGCTTAAACCAATAGACAAAACAACTTGGTCAGCAGCTTTGGCAACCTCAACAGCATGCTTTATTTCACCAAGAGGGTCGATTTTCTTGGTGCAGCCGAAGGCAATACCACCGCCACCACCGAAATCAACAACAGTAGCATCTGGTGCGCTGAACGTTGGCCTAGAACCAAACTCCAATCTTACTCTGTAAGTCTTGCCCTTTTCCAAAGCAATACTGTTGGTCTTTTCGGTACTACCTGAGTTGAAAAAGGAGGTACCCTTTTTTTGGTGAGTTTTGTTGTCAACAACCAAAGTCTCATCGACGTACAAAAGTGCAGTACCCAAGACCGTACAACCGAAAGTGTACTCCGCAGACTCTTCAGCAACAAAATCGCCTTCAATATCAATATAATATAAATCACCTTCGAGTTCTTTGTGTCTGTAATCTTGCAAAAAAATGTAAAATTGGTCCAAATTTAGTTCATCGAATTGTTGTCTGTCGGAATGACCGACAGGTTTTTTGAAAAACTTCATATTATAACCAGTTTTGCCTGTAACCGGATTAGTCAATTGGGTAGCTAAAGAAGGCAATTGCTTGAACCCATAACATCCAACAGTATATTCTGGCTTGTATGACAACTTTTCAGCAATAGAGTCGTATGGAGTCGTGGTGTAATAAGGCCTCAAAAATGCAGAACCACCACCACTGTAGGCAGCAATTTTAGCATTAGGACCAATAACAACAATCTTTTCCTCCTTCTTCAAGGGCAAGATTTCGTCTTTGTTCTTCAAAAGAACTATGGATTCAGCAGCAATCTTTCTTAACAATTCTGCAGTATGGGGAGTATTATTCTCAGTGTCTTCCGGACCGTCTTCTTGAATTCCTGATTGCATTCCGAAGTTTACCAAGCTCAAAATGTTTCTTACTCTCTCATCGAGAATTTGAACATTCAATTCTCTCGAATCAACCATATGTTTAATAGCTTTGACAGATCTGTAATAAGTTGGACCTGGCATTTCTAAATCCAAACCCCCTTCTAAAGCAGTTCTGGCTGTGTACAAACCATGCCAGTCAGACATCACAACACCACTCCACCCCCATTCATCTCGTAAAATTTCATTCAAGTATCTTTTACTTTGAGAAACTCTGTCACCATTAACTTTTGTATAGCTCGTCATGAAACAACGAGGATTAGAATATTTGACTGCTAGTCTGAAAGGTTCTAAGTAGATTTCCCGCAAGTTTCTTTCAGTCATAATAGAGTCAGAAGCTTTCCTCTCGTGTTCCAAATCATTACCTACATAATGCTTGATTGTGGCAGCAACATTTTGATGCTGGATACCTTTAATGACAGCACTGGCACTCATACCAGATAAATAGGGATCTTCACTGAAGCTTTCGAACCCTCTTCCACCTAATGGTCCTCTTTGCATGTTGCAAGTGGGGCCCAAAATGATATTAGCACTTTTGTGCTTAGCTTCGACACCCATTAATCTCCCAGCCCTTTCTAGTAGATCCTTATTGAAAGTGGCTCCTAATGCAGTTCCACAAGGGAAGCAAGCAGCCGGTACTCCATTAAAGCCCTTCGTACCTCTAACACCATTTGGTCCGTCGCTGCATCTAAGCTTTGGAATGTTCAATCTTTCAACTTTGTGAGTGTGCCAATTGTCAGCACCACAAAGAAATAGAATCTTTTCCTCAGTTGTTAGCTGAGAGATGAGTTCCTCCACGTTCATAGTCTCAAATTATGTGGCAGCAGGGAGATTGAGCGTTGCATCATTACATATATAACTGGAGAAGGTCAATTGGAATGGGGGACAAATATGGGGGGTGAACATGGAAGAGATGCCGAATTCGACAACCGTGTGGAGAAGTTGCTTGATTGGGAGTACGCATTAAGATTCGCTATATAATATTACGGTAAGGGCACTGTTTTACTTTGTTCCTGATAAATTTCGTGGAGACTTTTTTCTGGTCACTTGGGGGAGGGGCTACTAGTAGTGGGGGTACATAGTGGGGGTGGGGGAAGGTAAAAGATATGTAACAAGATTTCCACAGACAATAGCATTTGAGAAGAAGCATCCTATTTACTAATACTGGGTGTGCCATTAGTAAAGTATCCTGTAGGTGCCTTAGCTTTACTAGGAAACCAACCAATGATGCCAACAAAGATACAAACAATAAATAATGCCACAATCAGGCTGTCTTTGAGTACAATTCAAATACTTTACTATGAACCGAACTGAAGCTCTTAATTTTATAACTGTGATCTCAACAACCATCTCAACTCTAGTACATAGCCAAAATCAATATCAACAAGTCTGATAACAATTCTAGAACATTGGGAATAGCTCATATTTTAGTCGGATGGCGATGCGGGTTCGTCTGTAGGTATCATAAAAACTAAGACTTTAAGCGCTTCTAGATATGATCAAATAATTTTGCTGATACTATGGCACCCTCACTCTTCAGCTGCTATTACGTGTTCTAATAGACTGTAACATATGGCACTCTCCATCCTGATTGAACTGACTGAAACTGCTGTCACTCATGTAAATTATTCTCTTCTCCTACTACATCATGAGCCGATACCTATTCCAAACAGATACTGTAACAGGTGAAGAGTCGTTCCTGGTATCAGCGATTCAGACACCTTAACCGTTGATTGAATCGTTTTGAATCATCATCTCCTCTTCATCCTCTTGTTTATTTGCTATCTATTTTAAACCTTTCAAATCCTGCTGCTTCTATATGGGGCACGTTCTCAAGTATTATACCGGTGATTCTATCGGCTTTATTTCAGCTGCAATCCCGTGAATCCCGTTGAATAAATACTCTTTCTACTTCGTTTCCCTATACACTCTTGACAAAGCTATTTGATGTCATGAATAAAGGAGTTATTGATAGCTTTTATACCTAATAGCCCAGAAAAGTAGTCACATTCATTTTGTTCGCCCCAGGAATTTGCAGCTTTCGGAAAGTAACTTGACATTTTTTGGAGGCCATCGGTTTTTATTGAAATATTCGTATATTGAGTTTAAGTTTAGTGGTACATTATTCGTATCGTATTTGAAATAGACTATTTCATGTAACTGACCTAGGATACTACGTGCGCTCACTTAGAGAGCTCAATGGCCTTATTGGCGGTAGAAGTGGCAGAAGCTGGGTTGACACCGGTAACCACCTTACCATCAGCCACAACAAAATCCTCAAAAGGAGTTGGTGGAGCCTTGTAGACAGCATTTAACCTCTTAAAGATAGTTTCTGGGGTTTCGATGTTGTACTTTTGGAAAGCACTCTCTAAACCCATCATCTTCTCACCAGCATCAGTGAATGCGGTGACTTCCCTGTTTTCAAGGAATGGCTTGTTAGTCTTTGGGTCTTTCATAGCTTCAAAGATAGCTGGTCCGTGACAAACAGCGGCGACAACCTTGTCCTTAGAGTAGATCTTTTCAGCCAATTGAGCAACATCCTTAGCTTTAGGGAAGTCGAAGCAACATCCGTGTCCTCCAGCAGCGAAAAAGATATCGTAGTCATCTGGGTTGACTTCAGAGGCCTTCTTGATGTTTTTAACCCCAACGTTGAACTCGGAGTTCTTGTTCTCGACTATCGCTTTATCATCACCAGCCAAGAAGTCCTCGGAAAGAGAATGTTCATCGTAGGCAAAACTTCCAGTTTCGGAGACAAAGTCCACATCGAATCCTTTAGCTTTGAAAGCCTCAAAAGGGTGAATGGCTTCGACGGCGAACAACCCGGTTTTTGAGCCATCATCATAGAATGGACCGTTGTAAGAAGTGAGAGCAATAACAACTTTAGGCATATTTTGAATCAATTGATAGACAATTTGTGGGGGCTACATTGGAATTGATGCTGTATTTAAACACCGAAATTTCTCAGTGTATTTGTAAGCTTAGAAATGAAATTTCAATTTATCTATTGTACTGAAATTTGACAGAGTACAAATGAATTAAAGAAACTATAGAACTTTTTTGGGAATAAGCATTTTACAACAGCATTCGCTTGGGAAATTATCTTCCCGATCCCACGTAGGAGCAGATTGATAACCAGTATACTGCATCCGTATAAGTAAGCACACAGTAACCGTTAGACGGTTAACGGCATCACCCACCACTCTAATTTACCGCGGTGCTGCTTTGGACCGTGGCTGAGGGGAATGAGGCGTGCATATAATATAAGCTCTCTTATAGTTAAACAGTAGATTGACTTACTTAACGTCTAAATGAACTTTCTAGAACCTGTAATAACCCGTTGATCGAGATTTTACTGCTTTCTCCTCTATGCCTCCCCTCCAACCCCCGCAATGTAAGCAAGGGACCAGGTGCGTGACATACCATTGTCAATGAGAGCATTGTCCCAGTCGTCTCTCGAAAACCATTTCCATGCCCTCTTGGGATCGGCTAATGCGAGGTTGAGCATCAAAATTCCTTTCCACCCGTCGGGAATTTTCGCAATAATCGGCTGCAAAATCTGGTCCCATTCTTCTCTTACAAAATTTTTCTGACGAATGTACGAAGATACAGGTGTGATTGGTAACATGTGGATGCCATGAATCCATTCATTTGCTATGGTTCCTCTTCCAAAATAGGTTGCAAAGTCGACCTTGTTTTCGAACGTGATACCGGCAACCTTGTTCCTGATGAACCTGTCCGGCTGAATCTCGTTATCATCGCTGAAGAGCATGTACATGTTCATGGCCCTTCTCATAATAGCGAGAATCAAGTTGGCTCGGTGTTCCATAGATGAATCACCGATAATCTTGGCGTACAACTTCATACCATAGTAGCAATGGTAGTCTTCGGAAGATGATTCCTCGTCTTTACCATCACCAGAAGCAAAGATTCCGTGCGCAAAGGAATGGCCATGGAACCAATCAAAACATCTAAACTGTGGGAAGAGCCTGTCCTTAGTGGATGGATTGGCAATGTCCCTAATCAAAGTCGAGGTGTAATCTTTCACATTACTTTCCTTGAACCATTTGCCATCATTGAAAGAACTATCTACAAAAGCAACTAAAGCGACTGCGTGAACGTGGTATCCATAGTGGAAATGGTGATCGTTGTAATTTGAATTTCCAAAATCAGCCCCAGGTTCAGCAGACGATATCAATCCTTTCCATGCCGTATCATAGACCAATGGAAACTTTTGCTTGTTGTTGGAAAAAATCTCGATCGCTTTTGTGATTTTTGGGAAGAGTTTCCTGGTCAATTCATCATCCTTCAAGATAAAATGGCAAACGTAAAGAATGTAAGCAAATTTGTCCAAGATTTTACCCGATGTGTACATGGAGTCAATATCAGCCATTCCAACAACATCCTGTTCAACTTCTTCTTGTGCAGCCTTCTTAATAATGGCCAATGCGTTTTGGGAATATTCAGCTTTTCCCCGGAACTCAGGCACCTCGGACCATGGCTCCCAATTGATATCGACCGGCAAACCACTTTCTTCCATTACTAACAGGTTGGTATGATAGGCTTTCATTACGCCCTTGGTGGTGGAGTCGAGAGTTAATTTGGTGTCGGTGTTCTTCGTGGGTCCATCCAATACTTCTTGGTGATGAGGTAAGCACCAAATAAGTGTCTTGTTGCTTTTCGATGCACCTTCTACTCCGTAGTTGAAGCTATATCTACATTTCTTTCCATCGCCTGATGACACTTGAGCGGAAAGTACACAGCTAGAGGCATAACAACCAGCAGACTCATCGTAAGCACTTGATTCTCCCTTGGCGAACTGGACCACCACGTTATCAGCAGCTCTATCGGCAACTATCTTACCATCCTGCAATTTGAAATCAACCACATCTCCGCTTACGTACATGTTCCAAACTACTTGGTTAAAGAGCTCGACTCTGTACTTTGCAATACTGCCAACTGATTTTTTCTTATCAAAGTGGTGGACACCAACTTGAGAGGCAACAACAGGTCTGACTCCGTGGTAGATTGCGGTGACAAATCCCATACCCATTGTTAACGGAATTTCGATGTGCGCTTTGTCGTCACCCTTACTCATAATTGCAGTTACAGCCATCTTAGAGTGGTTTTCCAAGCACAATTTCACATTTTTTTTCTCATAGCCCTCTCCAGTAAACACGAACGACTTTATTTTCGGTGGGTTAAAGTAGAATTGAGCTGGATTTGCGTCTGGTTCTGGACCAAAAACTCTCTGCTTAGCATCCGTATGATTGAATGCAAAACCGGCATCCTGACCATCGTCTTTTGTTAACCAAAGTGAATAGGGAAGAGTCCAAACGGGGAACGTTTGATCCTCTAAGGTCAAGTTGTTGTAAAAGTTATTGGTGTGGATTGGCTCGTCTCCATCCCCACAATGGCATCCGTTTGGAACTTGGTCGTGTTTCTTACTGGAGTAAACTTGTGGTGGCTTCTCTGTGCTTATAGGATTGGCAAAGAGATCATCACTACTGATAGCTGGTACTTTTGGAGTGGCTGATTGAGGGAGACCGGCCCTTGGACGATCATACTTCTTTGCATCTCCAGATTTTTGGTCCATTCTTTCGTTATTCCCATTCTTCTCATCGTTTCTAGTCTCCTGCTTAACATTCAATTTTTTCAAAGCATTTTTGATATCAGAAAGTCCCATTTCGAACGTGATATCAAAAGGTATTGGTCAAATTGCGTATTATTGAGTTGTACGCTTCCATTTCATGTTCACGGTGAGAATCGGTATATAGTTTCCCATACAGGAACTCGCCCACGCAAGAGAAATCAGGGATCAAACGCCTAATGCACACGTCTGCTATCACCAATGGGATTAGAATGAGCTGGATGCCGTGAAGAAGTTTATTCAACCGCTAAGACGTCTGGAGGGGGTCTTGCTATCCCCGGAACTTATCCGCTGAAAATTTTCCATTTTAGGTAACAATTCCGCTATCTATTCCGCAGGTATAAAGAGTTGGAATTGCACTGGATTTTGATAGCAGAATATGAAACTATCGAGTGTGATCCTACTAGCACACGTCTTGGGCAATTGCCATGCCAGGACCACACATGCGGACCTACTGCTGGGATTCGAGATCGAATACGACAGTATGGAGTCTCCCAGCTTAGAAGATCTTTGGGGAAGTGCTTGGCCTTTCCAAGGAATCAACACATTCGCTCATTTGGAACACTTCAATTGTCTTGTGGAACTGGAGAAGACCTATGATATAGCGTTGATTGGTGTTCCCTTTGATACGGCCGTTTCCTATAGACCTGGAGCAAGATTTGGCCCTAGAGCCATTAGAGCTGCCTCTCAGAGGCAGACCTCGTTGAGAGGATTCAATCAAAGAGCCATGTTTAATCCGTATATGGACTGGGCAAAGATTGTTGATTGTGGTGATATCCCGGTCACTCCTATGGATAATTCTTTGGCGTTCAAGCAAATGAATTTGGCATTTGAAGAGTTGATTCACAGAAGATCATCAGCAAACTCCACGACCTCACCTCCTAGATATGTTGCGTTGGGTGGTGATCATTCTGTTCTACTCCCGCATATACGGGCATTGCATGCGGTTTACGGTCCCTTGAATATTATCCATTTCGACGCTCATTTGGATACTTGGGCACCGGACAAGTATCCTTCCTTTTGGCACTCTGACCAGTCTGAGTTGAACCATGGTTCCATGTTATGGAAAGCTCATCAAGAGGGTTTGACCACCAAGAACAACATTCACGCAGGTCTCAGGACCAAACTTTCTGGTATTGAAGATTACGAAGACGATGATAGTCAAGACTTTACAAGAATACATGCAGACGATATTTGGATAGATGGTGTGCAGTCTGTGATACAAAAGATCTTGTCCACTGTTCCTGAAGACACTCCAACGTACATCTCTGTAGACATTGATGTATTGGATCCGGGATTTGGAAGTGGAACTGGAACCCAAGAACCCGGGGGATGGCTCCCCCGAGAATTGATTTATGTATTGAGAGCCCTTGAAAATTTGAATGTCGTAGGGGCTGATGTGGTTGAAGTCTCACCTGCTTTTGACAGTGCCGAAATAACGGCAACAAACGGGGCTCAGGTAGCTTATGAAATCATTACCAGCATGGTAAAGAAAGGTGGAGTTGAAAATCTAATTAAAACTGACAAGCCATTGGGTATCATGAGATCTGAAGATCACCACGAACATGATACACGGATAAAGCAAACCGGTAACGGACAAAAGCCTGTAAACATCTACAACAGTTAAGTAGATTTGTATATTATAAGAATGCAGAGATTTGTCTATGATGCTATGAAAGAAGAAAGAGTTCATAGACGTAGAGTAGTACATATATGAGGGAGTGAGAGTTAATTATAATGAAATGATTGATCGTTAGAGAATAAGAGGATTTAGATAGTGACGGAGGCAGTATTCAGCAAACGATTCAGAACTGAAAGTTTTGTTGTTGGTTTTGAACACCAAATCCAAAAGTCTCACCATAAGCTTGTGGAGCGATCATGTCATCATCAGTTTGGTCATCTTCTTCAGAGAAGTATTTTTCAATTATGTGGAAGGCCTTTTCATAGATTTTTTCGTTTTCGTTACCTTGGCAATCGCTGATTTTTTCCATTCCACCGGCTTCTTCAATGTACAAAGCATATTCGTTCACAGAAGAACCAGTAGCTTCTTTATCCATTTCACCCATCTTGAGGATGTTTTCCAAAGAATCCAAGGTTACTTCGATAATCTTAGCATCAGCTACGGCTAATAAGTCACACAATGGTTTGATACACCCTTGACTCACAAGATACCTGATTTGTTCCGGCTTCGTTAAAGCACCAGAAGAAGCATTGGAGATAGCCCAACAAGCTTCTTTTTTGGTCTTGTAGTCACCATTAACCAACAAACGCAAAACTGGGGGAATCAAGTTGGCGTCGATAACTGCCTGAATTTGATCATTATTACCAGCAGTGATATTCGAGATGGTCCAGCAAGCTTCCTTTCTTATAGTTTCTTTTGGAGAGTTTAAAAGTGGTGCTAAAGCTGGTAAAGCACCGGCATTGATAACAACTTGGGTTTGCAAATCATTACCGGTGACGATGTTACCTATAGATCTCAATGCAGGAGTTTGGACCAAGGTAGATTCGTGGCCCAATAAGTCTACCAACCTATGAGGGATTCTGGCATCTATGACTGCTTGAATAGCCTCAGATGGGCCATCCGACAAATAAGAAACAGCCCAACAAGCATCAATAAGAGTTTCAGTATCGAAGGAAAATATCAACTTTGCCAAAGTGGGGATAGCTAGGCTGACCTGATTCCAATCCGGTTGTGGGTTTCTACCTCTACACAAGTTGGATAAAGTCCAGGTGGCCGTACGTAGCAATGACATTTTGGTACTGTTGAATAAGTTCAACACCGGATTCATGGCACCACATTCTAAAACAAAGTCTCTGTAAGCCGTGGAATCACCGGCCACGTTACCCAAAGCCCAGATTGCTTGTTCTTTAACTTCAACGGATTGGGACTTCAACAAGTTCACAAACAAGGGCACGGCTCCTTCGTCTACCACGACTCTTGTCTGATCAGAATTACCAGAGGCGATATTCGTGAGGGCCCAGGCCGCTTCCAACTGCAACATGTCTGGATTATCGTCTCCCATAAACAGCACCAATGTTGGAATAACACCACTTTGAATGACGGCATTGATGGGAGGGTTGTGTTCCCTTGAAAGGATTTGCCGAAACTTCACGGTCGCATTTAATCTATCATCAAATTCTGGACTTTTTATTAATTCAACCATTTTTGGTAATTCCTGTAACAATTCGCTGTAGAATTTCAGTTCGTCTGTGCCTTCAAAATCATCTTCATCTTCCGAGTCATTTGTTTCGGTGTTAACAAAGTTCCTTCTCTTAGATAAGACTTCCTCCTTTTTTTGCTTTCTCAAATCAACTTGATGGGTTTCTCTTCTCCTTCTTAACTCATCACTTTGAAAACGTCCCTTATTTTTGAAAGTCGTACGACGATATTCCGGTACGAACCGGCTAGTAGCATCTGCGTCCATTATCTAATTTGCTGATATCAAGATGGAGTTTTTTTAAAAAGTTCTGTGACGGGACGTTTGCGCGGTTGTGCGTGTGCACACCGTATGTGAGACACGACTGGGAGAGAATAGTGGGAAGACTTGACTTGTGCTGTGCCTAATCTTAAGTGTGGGTATGTATATCTTGTCTGGTGATGCTTCACAGCTTAGTTCTTGGCTTTGAGTTGGTTTTTTTTTTTTTTCAGTGTTCAGGTTAATACCGTTATCAACATTGAAAATGGCTGCGAATTTCACGTTAGGTAAAGGTAATATACTGTGAACATCTAAGTCATGATACGGACATGATAAACTACGTACTAGTCTTCTGGGAACTAAGCCCGCTCCATCAATAATGCATGTGTTATTTCCGTGATAGCTCCGCTGCCATTAATCTATTTGCGCCTAGACCATGTTTTCATCGATCTTCGTATTGGTAGTACACGACCCATGCTTTTAACTATATAATTATCAAGGTTGTCTGCTTAACGCAAGATGTAGCTTGGTGTGTGCCAAGATGGATTTTTTCTCACGCCAAAGGCTGCTTGATTTTTAAATCTTTTTAACTAAATGCAACTAGTTTTTTAGGATCCCAAGTTTTCTCTCATAAATCATAAAACTCACAAGCAGATGCAAAAAGCACAGCATAAGTATACAACCGAAAACACTTATTAAAAAAAATAAAAATATCTTTGGATTGCTTTTGAAAACTTCGATTAAATACAGCACTATCCTTCTAGTGGTATCCACAACAAGTACGCCTATCCCTGGACCCATCTCTATCTACAATCCTATCACTAAGAATTGCGCACTAATTTTTCACTCAATGTTACTTAGGAGCCTCCTTCTGCCCACGAGGATAGCGCCTCAAAGAGCCAAGCCACAGAGTGTTTCCTTTGGTAAGCTCCCTAATTGCCACTTGTGTTATTCAGTTCGTTTTTTAGCATCTCACAAGGGCACGTATAAGTCTCCTGACTCCTCAATCGATACCGATGAAATCGTTTCAGATAATAACCCTTGGTCCCCTTCTTTACTCGAGGACACAGTCAAGGTGAGAGAGCCCGGCCACTGGAGACCCGTGGAATTGCCCGAAAAATATAGACTCTCATACCAGCCATTATATGAAGCTCCCGGCTCAAAGTATGTGGCATTGTTGAAGAGATTGACCTTGAGCGTTGGAGTGTTGGGTTGTTACGGGGCAAAGCTCTTCTACGACTCCCCTCATTTCGAAGACTATTACGCAATTATCACAGCGGTTGTAAGTGCCATCCCGGCTCTTGCAGTACAGTACAAGACCAGAAATTATGTCACGAGAATATTCAGGCTATACGACAAAGAGAAACCCCAAACCCTCGAGAACTTGACTCTGGAAGAGAATTTGGTCGTGGAAAAGTTGAACACCACCGGGGGTAAAACGTATAACCAGTTGCTACGCATCAACGACAACCCATCACTCAAGGTAGTCGAAGAATCGGGACTTCTCGTGCCTTACGCTTCGTGGCAGGATACTACTGAAAATGGCACCACGAGGTATCACTTTATTGTTGATGATATCGGAGGAATGAAGATGGACAGAATATGGGGGATAGCAGAGAAAAACTCTGGCATAGATAATGGCCGTTATATAGAGATCAAGAAAGATATGTAAATAGTTGAACACGCACGACAAATTTTGCAGTAATTCGCTTGAGGTTACCTGATCAGTTTGATTGCAAACTGATTTTTTTCAAGCCTTGCTAAGAGCTCCCAGATCAATAGCGTAGCATAACTATCACCGCCTGCTCACAGCCGTATAAACCTGCCAGCTCGACTCCTTAAAAGAATTTCTCTTGACCAAGTATAACCAATAATGCCCCGGCGCCTGCCAATGCCGCTCGCGCACTTTAACTTTGAGCTCTTCGCTGTCTCACATATAGATAAATCTGTTATGGGACTTTTTTCGCCTCCTAGAGGTAACAGCCTCTACTATTCAGGCAACTCGCAAATGAGGTCACACCCTGTTCTCAACAGGCGGCAATCTCCCAGGCGATCTCGTCGAAATGAAGAGTCGAAAGACGACGCAGCCGCATCAGTACCGGGAACAGAAGCAGAGGAATCGGCAAAAGGAGGAGAACTGCCACAAGAACTGGAAAAAGGAGAAGAGAAATCACCAGTAGACGGCGAGGAAGAGGAGAAACCCTTAACAGAGAAGAAGATTGGTAAAATCCGTAATAAGGAACAATTTGATCCTCAGACATCGAAGAATACCCATCTCAATTCCCTTATGTACCACACCAGTGAAGATACGATCGACATGTATGCCCGGGAGAATGATTCCCTGGACTTGTTGGGCCGTATCTACTATGACGATTTTGACTCTGAAGGATCGACGCCTATAATTTCCACAACGGCGACTCCATTACTATCACCTACTGGCTCCGTCATTGGTAATGACTATTTCGGCAACCGACCTGCTGTTCTGTCGATCCTTGCTCCCACGCCTGATGGCCTAATCACTCCGAACCCAGGTCATAGCACAGTACCAAACCTGGAGGTCAACACGGCTCTTCAACTGAAATCTGGTCTGTTCGTGAATCTTCGACCCATACACTCAAGCAGTTCTATAGACGCTCAACGGGAGCACCAAAAATACGAACGGGGGATCTCGTTTGACACCTCTAAGAACTTTGAAAGGATATCGCTAACATTGAAGGCCAAGCACCCCAAATTCAAATTCAGAAGAAACAACAAGACTTTTTTAACGGGCTTCAATGACGACCGGGAGTCCATGAAAGCACTTGAATGGCTCTTTGACGAGATGATAATAAACGGAGACACCGTGGTGGTTTTACATGTTTTGGACGAGAAGCTCCATCACGACATCAATAGAAAAGAATGCAACAGACATCTCGAATTGATCGAGTCGTTGAACGTGCACAATAAGAAAATCTCTATCGTGTTTGAAGTGGTTATAGGGAAGCCACAGAAGCTTCTCAAGAAAGCCATTGACGAATATGCTCCACAAATGATGGCTATCGGAATGCATGAGGACAGCAAAGAGCTGCACAAGTTTTTTGCCAAAACCACCATTTCAAAGTATTTCTTGGAGTACGCTTTGGTCCCGGTGATTGTAGTTAAGCCTACATACGACTACCAAACCGAACTATTCAAACCTATTGACTCTGACGAGTATTTCAAAGACTGGATACTGAGCATCGGGACAGGTGACATAAACATTCGTGATAAAGACCGGAAAAGGAACCGGGTGAAGAGCCCCTTGAGGTCTAGCTCCTCTTCGTTGATAAACCTAGCTGCCCTCAATGAAGAAAGAGGGAGATCAAGACAGGTCTCAGAGGACACGGATGGTACAAAGCCCCGGTTTCTGATTTCTGGCCTGAGATCTCGGTCTTCGTCCAGGTCCAGGTCAACTATGCCACTGGAACGCGATGAACCACGATCTGACTCCCGTTCTTCCCAGCGGAAATCGACACTCTCTAAACTCTTCCATCACAGATAAAGTGAGTCCGTTAGGTCGATCAACGAAACGTAACTGATAGAAACAATTATTATGAAATACACGAACAATTATTTCTGGGGACTGGCGATTACTGTAAAGGGCATGTTGATAGTCTATTCCATCCATTGAATGCGCAGGCCATACGTAAAGATTACATCATACAAAAGGGCTTATGAACTGGTACTGTATACTGTCTATACACATATACGATCGCGTTCTTTTCACCAACTCCCATGTTCACGACGTTTGGGAATCAAGTGAAAAGGCTAAGAGGAGAGAACACTAGCCAGTTACCACTATACAAGGATAAACCTCCAGGAGTAAAACAGCCCAAGGCCTTCGCTCCCAAGTCAAATTCTAACAAGCTAAAAATGCTTTTTAACGGATTTTTGCTATCGGTGCTCGTCTATATCATCTACTATATTTTCACGAGAGACCCCACCAAGATTGTGGGAACCGACTGGTCGAGAGCACAGAACGAGGTCAGAAATGCGTTCTTGGAATCGTGGCACACTTATGAGAAATACGGGTGGGGAACTGACGTTTTCCATCCCATAAAGCAATCGGGCGAAAATATGGGCCCTAAGCCCTTAGGATGGATGATCGTTGATTCGATTGATACATTGATGATTATGGACTGCCCTGAGGAAGTAGAAAGGGCAAAAGAGTGGATCAAAAAGGATTTGGATTATAGTTTCGACTACGAGGTTAATGTTTTCGAGACCACCATCAGAATGTTGGGGGGATTGTTATCCGCATTCCATTTGTCGGAGGATGATGTGTTCTTGGATAAAGCAGTGGATTTGGCCAATGCGTTATTGGGTGGGTTCAACAGTAAGACCGGGTTGCCATACTCGTCAGTAAACTTGCAAACCGGTGATGGAATCAAGAATCACGTAGACAATGGGGCCTCATCGACCGCAGAGGTGGCCACATTACAATTGGAGTTTAAGTATCTCGCCAAGTTGACCGGGGAAACGTTATTCTGGGAAAAAGTCGAGAAAATCATGGAAATTTTGGACCAGAACAAGCCCCAAGACGGCCTTGTGCCAATCTACATTCAACCGGATACTGGTAGATACCAGGGCCGTTTGATCAGATTGGGATCCCGTGGCGACTCTTACTATGAGTACTTGTTGAAGCAATATTTACAGACCAGCCAACAAGAATCGGTGTATCAAGACATGTACCAGGAATCATTGAACGGGGTGCTCAAACATATGGTGGGCCGGTCTAAACCGAGCGGACTAGTGTATATCGGCGAGTTAGAGAATGGAATTTCGGGAGCCTTGTCTAGCAAGATGGACCATTTGGTCTGCTTCTACGGAGGGTTGGTATCCTTAGGTGCTACTGGCGGGTTGACATTGGAAGAGGCACGTAAAGAACCCTGGTGGAACGAGGAAAAGGAGAACGAATTCCAGTTCGGGGCTGACTTGACCTACAGTTGCTACCGAATGTACAAGGATACCCCTACGGGATTAGCACCAGAAATTGTTGTGTTCAACCAGGATGAAACTAGGGCTCGGGACTTTTTCATCAAGCCGTTGGACAAACACAACTTACAACGTCCTGAGACAGTGGAGTCGTTATTCTACTTGTACAGATTGACAGGAGATGAAAAGTACAGGCAGTACGGGTATGAGATTTTCAGTAACTTCGTTAGACACGGTCGGTATGTCAACTCGGAGGGTGACGTATCTTATCTCTCGTTAGACGACATGACTCAGGTGCCGCCTCTCAAGAGAGACAATGTTGAGTCGTTCTGGTGGGCCGAGACTTTGAAATACTTGTATTTACTTTTCGATGACACTAACAAGATACCATTGGACAAGTATGTGTTTAACACCGAAGCTCATCCATTCCCTCGGTTCGAGATGGGAGACCATTTCAAAACCGGGTGGAAAAGAGCTGGTCAACGGGGCCAAAGAATTGAGTTGAAGGATGACTTGAAAGATAAAAAGATTCCTGAAGCAGCGCCCGCCAATAAACCTATAGACGAAGAAGTTAAAGAGGAAATCGCTAAAGACCCGTCGATTCTCGAGAACAAAAAAGAAGAATCCCGTAAGAAACTCAACGAGATTGTTGAGTAAAGTAGATTAGGGTTTATAGTACATTTGTAGTGTGGTGCACGCAAACTAACCATTGTTCTTTTTCCACTGCGTTTGTCGTTCCTTTGTTTCTATTCACCATTAACGTCCGCGTATTGTGCACGACTTTTCGAAGCACTACCCGCGAGGAATCCCTTGGCTTTTGAGGTAAAATTGTAGACACAGGCAGCAACTAGTCGACGAACATGTCAAGCGAAGTACGTATAACGCTGAACGGGGACCCATTGACCCCGGGTGGAAAGGGATGCGCTTGCGAGTGGGGTTTGTTAGTTTGGTGACGGTAGCCGTACCCTAAGTGTGGATTATGCACGGTTTACTTGGTTTACTAATCATTACGTCACTTTGACATCAACGGTTTTACAAGATCTAAAAGACTATTTCAGGTTACCGAGATGGATTTCCATGGCCATATAACACCGTGATGCCTTACAACACCACCTCCTATGCCCTCACCCACCCCTGCATGATCACATAACCCTTCCTTTTTTATTCGTCCGCCTTCCGTTACTAACCCAATAGTCAAAGACCACCTCGTTTGATCTTGAGCCCAACCCGTTTGAGAGATCGTTCGCTACCAAGGAGAGCTCTGTCACCAACAGCTACGATTCCTCTTCTGCCAACACCAACGCAAACTCAGTCGAGAATGTCAGCACGTCGGATAAGCCGTCGGCGTCTTCCACAAACAAACACAATTTGCATATCCCCATATCGAACTTGAACAACTCGCAGCAGAAACTCCCAGGGATTACACCACCACTTCTTACTCCAGGGGGACGCCGCTTGCCGCCCCTAGGGCTTTCTCCAGGTAGTCATATGGCGATTCCCGCAACACCTGGTGGCACTTTATGGAATAGCTTACTCAATGCCACGAACAACTCAAACGAAAATGGAGAAAATGGCGGTGTTGCTGGGACCCCAAGTCTTGGTCTCAACGGAGCTGGCTCTAATGGTGGTATCCACACTCATCTTCATCCACAAGGTTCATATGGCCAATTTCAAAACACCAATAGGAAGTCTGGGCTCACCCCAAGCGAGTCTAACATGAGAACTGGGTTAACTCCAGGTGTCAACAGCCATTCAAGTGTCAACGGATTCCCTTTTGGTAATCATTTGGTCGGCTTGACTCCTAATGGGTTATTGAATAGCCCTATGACTCCTGGACTTTCGAGCCTTTTGGGGTTAACATCCAATCAGTCACAAAATCACATAGGTCTGGTTTCGGGACTGGTGGGGCAGGGTCATTTGAATGGAGTGCAGGGCCACAGAAATGACCTGGCGTCTCAGCAACAAGCTCATGCTCAATTACAAGCGGTACAAGCACAGATACAGGCACAACAACAAGCCCAACAGCAGGCACAACAGCATGCCCAACAACAGGCGCAACAACAAGCACAAGCACAAGCACAACAACAGGCACAGGCACATGCTCGAACGGATGCGGAAGCCAAAGCACAAGCACAAGCACAAGCACAAGCACAAGCCCAAACCCACCCAGCACAGCCAACCCAAATGCAGACAGGCCCTTCTGGCATGGAACCCCTGGCATCCCTAAACAACCATATCACTAGACAAGAGCCTCCACAGAACTCGGGTCAAGCGGAGAACTCTCGCAAGAGGTCGATATCAACCGTTAAAGAAGAAGCTGCCACACCAAAAAAGCCAAAGGGAACAAAAGGCAAGAAGAGCAAGGTGAAGAAAGAAGAAGAACCTGCGCCCTCCACCGAATCAGAGGAGGAATCAATGTCGCCAGAAGACTCGAAAGAGAAAAAGCCTGCTACCAAAGAAGAGAAACGTAAACACTTTCTCGAGAGAAACCGACTCGCTGCCTCGAAGTGTCGCCAGCGCAAAAAGCAGATGGTGGCCAAGATGGAGGGCGAGTTGAAATTCTACTCTACTGGGTACCGTGAACTCAGCGGACAAATTGCCAGCATGAGAGACAACCTTCTCAACATCAGGAATGTCCTCATGAACCACAAATCCTGTCCTATGCTAGTATCACAGTTAGGCGGATATAACCAATTGAATATCTTCCTTGAGAGTGTTAACTACCTCGCAAACACCACTATCAAGAACCAGGGAAATTTGAATGCCATCCCCACCACAATACCAACGTCACTCTCGACCAATGCTGACAACTGCCCAATGCCGTCTGCACCTACATCAACCCTGGCTCATAATTTACCCATCGCAGAAGGTTCAGTGAACCCATCCACGGGATACGATAGTGTGGGAGATGCTGGCAGCATGCCTCACAGCATATCTGCTCACCACAGTATGGTGAACATGACCCCGACCGGCACCGTCTCTCAAGCCAGCACAAACCCCCTGGCATCAAGCAACGGGAACTCTGTGCCTCCTCCTACGAGCATTCCGGCTAATAATATCCCCCAGAATATTAGGGCTATAAATAGCATGTCCGATCTAGCGTCCCTCAGCCAGAACCCCAATGTCGCAAATGGAGCGACGGAACAGCCGAAGAATAACGAGAACTACAATCTACGTACCGTGAATAGTATGGTGAACTTGCACCATAACAACCACCCCACAAACTTGGTGAATATGAATAATATGTAGAGTTCAATAAGATATACCACCAACGTAAGTTACAAATCTGCGGGCCCTCTGGGAGTCTTCGCAATTTTGAACTTCAAAACAAAGAACGCGACATCGATCCAAACAAAACACAGACCTCAAATGGTAATACGTGGAGCACGACTGGAAGACATGGAGCTTCCTCGTATTCCCGGGCACACGGTTACTAAGACAGGTGTAGGCGTTGACCCCAGTCAACTTACCAGGAAAAATCTTAAAATGGTTCTTCATGTCATTACTGGAGAACTCAAGAAAAAGGGCACGAGAACTCCACATATCTTCCTTCCATTCAGGTCCAAAATCGACGACCTTGAATTGGAGAAATTATTGCTGCAATTGTTCCCCGGTGGAGAGCTATTGACGGAGGAGTCGGACATCAAAGACGTGCTAAGGAACTTTGATGAGTTCACCTTGATTTGCGCCTTGAAATACTTGTGGAGCCGGCTACCCAATAATGAAATAATTGGTTGGAACGTGTACTTGGAGTATAGAAGAAGAGAGAAAGAGGAAGGGTACCCCAAATTGGCCTTCTTGAACATCATGCCCAAATGTCTTTCTTCCCCGGCTCACGCGTCGATTGTGTATGATTTCTTGGACTTGTTGATAAGCATCTCGTCCAATTCTCAATACAACTACTTGAGCGGTCGGAAAGTGGCGAAGATGGCCAGTATTTGGGCCTTTAATAATAACAGAAATAGCCGGCAGTATAGCTCAGCTTTCTACGACGCAACGTTGACAAAAGAGAATAACTTTGTGGATGGCTTACACAACTGGCAGGAGTCAACCGACGCTATCTTTCATTTATTGCTATCTTTCTTGAGGGCTATGTTACCGGAAAACGAAATGGAGACTTTGAGGTTGCCCAAGACGTTGCAGTCCATGTTGATCACAAACAGCTATCCTCCTCTATCGAATACAGACTCGATCAAGTCCATCATTACCATACCATGTGTGTGTGTCAAATCCACTAAAGCATCGTCGAATCCGTACGAGTTGATCAGTAAGGTGAGGCATTTGTTGTCGTTTGAAAAGAAAGACACCTTCATATCCATAGAGAACTACACGATTCTCAAGAGCATATTCGAAAAAAATAGCACCAGTGAAATAGTGTCAAGCCTAACAGAAGAATCACGTCGGGTTTTGAATCGATTAACAGAAGAACCCAGGGATTCAAAGTTTGGTTTGTACCCTGGCTGGTTGAGTAAGCACGAGAGAATGGTGAAGACCGACCCCAATATCCCCTTGTACTCTGAAGTCACGATCAAGAATGTTTCTATCCAAGACTACTACATTTGGGCTTGGCTCTCCTCTTTGGGCTCTGATCAACCAGCCACGAAAAAATCCTTGTTTGGTCGATCATTGGTGGTGGAAGCCAGTTTAAGAGGTTTCCAAAAATGGTTAATCATGACGGAAGAAGTTTTGACTACTGAAGAGTATCTTAAAAAGTTTGAAATGCCGACAAATTTAGTTCCCCAAGTCCCCGAAAAAGACCCAAAGAGAGTGCCATCGAACGAAAGTTACAAGAACATGCCACTTCCTCCGCCACCACCACCCACTAAGGACGAAGATTTATTACCCCGTTATGAATTCGAGAACGAAAAGTTAGCTCTTGAAGTTGAAGGACAAAAAGTTGAAACGACTTCGGATGATGAACACAATGGACAAGAAGAGATGGCGGACTATGCCAAGTACTTGAAGTCACTCGATATCAGCGACGACCATATCGGCTCAAGTAATTATGGAGCTGATCAGACTCCTTCGTTGAATTCCAAAAAGACCAATTATAGACCCCCACCGCCCCAAATGGATTCTCACCCAGCTCCTCAACAACCTATTACTGGACTGCAGTCGAATGACCAACATGTCGAGCCCACTGATGCGCAGTTACCCCATTCTTTCAACCATTTCTCACCCAAGATTAACCAAGAGTACGTAGAACCGTACGCCATGTATGAAACGCAAGAGGATTTGTCTATCAAGGAATTCAATAGAAAAGCAGAGGACCCGTATTCAGATTACTTCATCCCTGGTCTAGGAAATGATGGGTCAAGTCCAGAAGGTGACATCCGGGGTCCGGAAGTTTCCAACTTGGCTCATCCAAGCTCTGAACAGGTACCGGAAGCATCAGCAGAACCTGTGACCGCAGATTTACCACACGACAGCAACAAAGAGAACGAAGAGACCAAGAAGAAGAAAAAGAAAAAGAAGGACAAGGAAAAAAAGAAACACAACATAGTGCCTTATCCATTACCCCCAGGTCCAATGCCGCCTGGAATGATGCCACCTTTCATAGATCCTAGTGGTAAGATGGATGGTTTGCCCCCAATGGGGTTCTTTCCATTTCCGCCACCTCCTGGAACGGAACCACTGTCGCCAAAGAAGTCGAAGGACAAGAAGAAAAAGAAAAGAAAATCCGCCAGCCCTGATTCTTCTCCCAAGCAATCTTCGCTTCCAAGATTCGATATAACACCGGTATCACCTGAAGTAAACAGCTCATCGCCAACTCTTGGAAGCACGCCATATTTGCCTCAACCGGAGAACTCAAGCCACGCCCAAAGTTCCCCAGACTCTTCACCTGTAATGGCCTCTCAACAGACATCTGAGAATACTCCCCCACAAACGAAACAAGCCCCTTCAGCCCAATCGGTTCCTCATACACAAGAAGGCATTTACGCTAATAAAAACTTACATTCGAAACCACCGGTATCCCAAGCGCCTCCACATTCACCGAATCCCCAGAAACAGGCTTATGCTCCAGTTGGTGCCCCCCAACAAGCAATCCCCAGGGCCCCGCTTGACAAGTCTCCAACTCTGCTACCATCCAATAAAAGCCCACCACATATGGGAGATGGATTCGGAATTACTAGAATGGATGACCAGCGTCCACAGCCATCGGTTGATGGGAAAATCCCTCCCATGCTACAGCCTGCAAACTTCACTACTACGAGAAACCCTGGGCCAGTTTCGACTCAATACGATCGAGCATCTCTGCCACATCAGGAACTGCCTAGTGCTTCTGGTCAAATAGGCTCCAATAGTCGAGAAAGAACCGTTTCCCCACTGGAGAAACCCACACATCAACGTCACCCTTCACCTCATCTGAAGCCACAACCTCCAGTTCCCGTGAAATCACCATCTCTGCACTTTGGTTCTGCTGCTTCACCTGAAATGGTTCACAGACCGGCCGGAGGTCGGAAACTGGGATCTACGTCACCTGTACCTCCCAATCCAGCACAAGTGGGTGCACGGAAGAAGGGAGCTCCAAGCGGCTCTGGCCAAAGGCCCCCAGGAGCAGGAGCCCAACCACTTTCTCCAGCCAATCCAGTTTCTCATGGATTCCCGTTCCCAGCTGCAAGTGCCTCCGTCGGTTCTCCAGCATCGTCTCATCCACCACCGCCAGCCCGAGTAACTTCTCCTTATTCATTGCCTTCTGCTGCTCATGAAACACATGCATCAGAAACTCTGAGAGCACCAGGGATGCCAAGAGCACCGGCAGCACCAAACGCTCATCCATATCCTCCGCCACCTCAGAGCTATTATCCTCCACCTCCTCATGGCTATCCCTATTACCCACCACCACCACAGGGATTTCACTCCCCATTACAGGGACCCCCCCCACAAGGTTATCCTCCACAGGGGTATCCTCCACAGGGATATATTTCTCAAGGGTATCCCCCTCAAGGGTATCCTCCTCAGGGATTCCCACCACAAGGGAACCGGACACAGGGATATGCACCGCAAGGGCACCCCTATCATCCACCACCACCGACAGGAGGTGTACAGGGACCGGTACCAGAAGACAAAAGAAAAGCTTCCACATCAGATATGGCCCTTATGGGGATGCCCACTGCCAGCAGGCACAACAAGAACAAGCAGGGCAATAAAGCAGATCTAAGAAACGCTTTCGTCCAGGGAAGCTTTGGAATATGATACTACTCACGATTTATGAAGAACAGTCTGATTCATTTGAGTCAACTCTTCCCTACATAGTATATAACGAAGTTGTATAATGAATACTTTAATTTATTGGTTTAAGAATTACAGAATCTGGTGAACGAAGAAAGTGTAATATGGCAAGAGAGACCTTGAAGAGAACAGAGCCGATTGACCGACGGCGAATAAAGTTCCAAGAATGCTTTCCGCCGACATCATGCAAGAATTCTGATTAAGGTTTGATACGCGATAGAAAAATTAGGATTAGGTCTCGAGAAAAGTTAAGATCTAACATGTGAAAAATGCTAACGTGCTCCAAAACTGGCCATGAAACGGCCAAGTTTACAAAAGCTAACAGGGGATGACTTTTGTTGGGAAATTATATCAAATTGCATGCTCCGTCGCATCAGTATGCACATGTTGAGATGATCATAAGCATATTAAGGTGCGTTCGAAAGCCCTGAGTTCTTAATCTTAAAATGTTAGAGGCTTCTGGACCCTAGCTGAACATACAGAGCTGGATATGCGGCACTTGGAGGATACCTATACGAGAGAAACAATAGAAAATTTTACGAAAAGATTCAAACCCACTAGAAAACAAAGAAGTTGCAAACACTTGGGGCTTTTTACGAGGCTAGCAATTATATGCATGAAATCCCCAAATTTCGACGTCTAAAAGATATTCCCACTTGCAGCTAGATTATTGCCTAACATGGAAACGCAAGGCGGTATCAATATAAATCATGCGCGATTTTAGACCCACTTCTCCGTAGACAAAAAATTCAGTCTGATGAATTAGGTAACGTAAATCCCAAAAAATCTCAGGGTTTCTACCATCAAGATCTAGCCGACCACTCATTATCACTTACAGGTCATTTATTATTTGTATATCTTTGTTTTGTGTGATTTCCAGCGGTATCCCGGAGTCTTCCCCCAGAAGTTCAGCGATAAACCCTGCACAGATGGTAACAAATTCTCTTGACCAGCGAACATTTCTATCATAATTTTGATCGAAAATTTCAATCGTCCCTCAAAAGATGAACTAGAGTGGAATGCGAAAGGTATTTTCTGATATGTGAGATATGTATGGTGTATTTTTTGCAACCAGTATTGCGGTTGAATAAATGCACAACTATTCAACTTTAGACTACGCCGTAGCAGTAAATGATTAATTGGGATTTCACCATGCTATTTGAATTCTGTATGCGATTCATTCCTATCGCCCTTTGTATCTGGTCAAGAAACGAACTTAGACACTCGCAGCTTCCATTTCCTCCAGATCATTGTATGCCGGAATCTAGCTTTTGAAAAATTCTCGAATATTTTCAGGCGGTGTGCGTACACGAAAGAAATGAGCGTTGCAATGACCTTCTATGCACAGTCTCGATGCACTTTCATGGAACTAGAGAGACAATGAGAACAATAGCTGCTGTTTAGACATTCTATTTGTTAAAAAAAAAAAAGATTTACGACGCCTGTGCGTCAATACTAGAGGGTGGCTTCGATTCTTGGTCTAAAATTAATGAGCTAATACCCCATTGATGGAGCTTGGAGAGAGTAGAATTTGACTGAAAATCAACCATTACAAATATTTTTTGAGATAATTTTCTTTTGTTTGCAAATCGAAGAAAATAGTAGATTGATTGATCCCTGTCCCATGGAATGGGGAGATTTCCTCTTTTGTTCTAAAACTTGCGCTTTAAGGTTTTCTCAATTTCATCACGGAATCTCGCAGATATATTGAAGTGAGCCCTTGATGCAATGTTATTTCGTAGAAACGGTCCAGCATAGTTTTTTCAACAAACCCTGCGTGCGGAGCCGCTTCAAAATAATCGGATTTCCAGTTTCAAGCAGCGAAAAGCCGTCAATTATTCGAGTTCAGTGTACAACTTCTAAAGTTTCAAATGAGATAGGGTGGTGAAGATAGATGTAGCCACCAGAACTCATGCAACTTATCGCCTGGAAATCTCTATTGTAGGTAGAAACGAGTCACACATCCATGAACTGCCCGACGTCCCCCACTGAGGGGTGTAGTCCCCGATATCTGCAGCCGGGATAACGGCAAAAAAGATGTTTGTTTCCGTTTAATCCCCTAGGTGCAGGAATAGAAATAATTGTTTGACTCAAACTTCGTCTTGTTTTGTGCAATATTTTTGTCTCGGGGACTTGCAAGTCTTTTATTATCAGTGTTAGAAGAAGGACTATTGTTAAAGGATATGACCACTGATGCGAGAAACAATACAATCAAATTTAAAGTTTAATTCCATAATTCGTAAATATTTTTACGCTTGTTCACTTGCATCTTCTCAAGAGGACGCCTGCAGATTTGCAACCGATCGATGATTACTGACTATAAAACCGTAGTAAAACTCTTGTATTTCGAATCTCTGTAATCTGTCTACACCGAGAAATGAATTTGTTGTCATACATTCTGGTGCTTGGTTATGTCATATTAGCTCAGGCTATCGACATTACCTCCGACAGGATTGACAGAGGAACTATATCGCTTTCTCTTGGTAACTACCATGTCTTTGACGGTGTAAACTGGTCTATTATCAACAATGCTTTATCATCTTTCACTGGGTCTTTTGATAACGATGGAAGATTCAGTATCGCTTCTTCGAATCCCTTGATCGGTTTGACTGTAAGCATTGTTAATCTTCTCGGATCAATCGACAACAGTGGAGACTGGATTTTCACGTCAACCAGAACTTTACTTGCTCCATCGTATACCCTCAGTGCTGGTACTTTTTCCAACACTGGCGATATGTGGTTTCTTGGTGATGGATCTACTGGTTCACCAGTTATGACGGTTCAGGCATCTAACTGGAACAATCAAGGTTTGATGGTCTTCGGATTGAATACAAGATCGAGTGGAGAAGTTGCTTTGGGTGCTGCTATCGGAACAGGTTTAGGCTCCATTACCAACGATGGAACTATTTGTTTGATTAATCAAGTTTACCACCAATCGACTGGCATTGAAGGTTCAGGTTGTTTCGATGTTGGTGCTGATTCCAATGTATGGTTAGCTGGGGCCGCATTAGGGCTCACAAATGGTGTGGATACTGATCAAACTTTCTTCTTGAGTAGTCCAGAATCAAGTCTTCGTGCTGAATCGGTGTCTAGCTCTCAAACTTTCAAAGTGGCTGGTTTCGGTAATGGAAATGTTCTTGGTATCTCCACTCCTATAATATCTTACCTGTACTCTGGAAACACTTTGACAGTGTACTCAGGTCCTTTCAATACTTTCCCAACAAGGTTTGTGATCGGTACAGGGTATGTGAACAGTAACTTCAACAGAATTTCTTCGAATTTTGGTGACATTGGTTTGCAGCTTCCTCTTCTCAATGCTATCACGTACAATGGTCCTATTCCTTCTGGATCAACCAGTTCATCTAATTGTATGGCATGTAAAGAAGTCCCACCTGTTCCCGGTCTTGATGATGGTTCATCAAGTGAAGAATCTTCATCCACAGAGGAATCGTCTTCTACTGAACAATCATCTTCAACTGAGGAATCATCATCTGAACAGCCATCTTCTAGTGAACAATCATCGTCTACTGAAGAATCATCATCTGAACAGCCATCTTCTAGTGAACAATCGTCGTCTACTGAATCTTCTTCGACTCAAGAATCTTCTTCGACTCAAGAGTCTTCTTCGACTCAAGAATCTTCTTCGACTCAAGAGTCTTCTTCGACTCAAGAATCTTCTTCGACTCAAGAGTCTTCTTCGACTCAAGAATCTTCTTCGACTCAAGAGTCTTCTTCAACTCAAGAATCTTCCTCTGCTGAAGCATCATCATCAACTCAAGAGTCTTCAACTGAACAATCATCATCTGTTGAGCAGTCTTCTGCTACTGAAGAGTCATCTTCAACTCAAGAGTCTTCTACTGAACAATCGTCATCTGTTGAGCAGTCTTCTGCTACCGAAGAGTCATCTTCAACTCAAGAGTCATCTACTGAACAATTGTCTGTCACTGATGAATCGTCATCTACTGAGCAGTCGTCAGCTACTGAAGAATCATCATCTACTGAGCAGTCCTCTTCCACAGAGGAATCATCTTCTGCTGAAGAGTCATCTTCCACCGAGGGATCCTCTTCTACTGAACAATCTTCTTCAGAACCCTCATCCACCGAAGATTCTTCGTCAAGTGCAGAAACTTCATTGGTTGGAGTGACTTCTGGGGCTTGTCCTGAGTGTACCGAATTCACTACAACCTTCACCACTACAAACAGTGATGGAGGTATCATCACTCAGACTGGAGATGTCATTGTTACTACTGATTCTAATGGTGACTTGACTACTACTACTGATATCATCGGTGACTGTCCTGAATGCACTGAGTTTACTACCACATTCACTACTACTGATGGTTCTGGAAATGTTATAACTCAAACTGGAGATGTCATTGTTACCACCGACTCCAACGGTGATTTGACTACTACCACTGACATAATCGGTGACTGTCCTGAATGTACTGAGTTTACTACTACCTTTACTACCACTGATGGCTCCGGTAACGTAATTACTCAAACTGGAGATGTGATTGTTACTACTGATTCTAACGGCGATTTGACTACTACTACTGACATAATCGGTGACTGTCCTGAATGTACTGAATTCACCACTACATTCACCACTACAAACAGTGATGGAGGTATCATCACTCAGACTGGGGATGTTATTGTCACCACCGACTCCAACGGTGATTTGACAACTACCACTGATATCATCGGCGACTGTCCTGAATGTACTGAATTCACCACAACTTTCACTACTACTGATGATTCTGGAAATGTGATCACTCAAACTGGAGACGTCATTGTTACGACCGATTCTAACGGCGATTTGACTACTACTACTGATATCATCGGTGACTGTCCTGAATGTACCGAGTTTACCACCACATTCACTACTACCGACGGTTCTGGAAACGTAATCACCCAAACTGGAGATGTTATCGTTACTACTGATTCTAACGGCGATTTGACTACTACCACTGACATAATCGGTGACTGTCCTGAATGTACTGAGTTTACCACTACGTTCACTACTACTGATGGTTCTGGAAATGTGATCACTCAAACTGGTGATGTTATCGTTACAACTGACGCTAATGGTGATTTGACTACTACCACTGACATAATCGGTGACTGTCCTGAATGTACTGAATTTACCACAACTTTCACCACTACTGATGGTTCCGGTAACGTAATTACTCAGACTGGGGATGTTATCGTTACAACTGACGCTAATGGTGATTTGACCACTACTACTGACATAATCGGTGACTGTCCTGAATGTACTGAATTCACCACTACATTCACCACTACCGACGGTTCCGGTAACGTAATCACCCAAACTGGAGATGTGATTGTTACAACTGATTCTAATGGTGATTTGACCACCACTACTGATATCATCGGTGACTGTCCTGAATGTACTGAGTTTACTACCACATTCACTACTACTGATGGTTCTGGAAATGTGATCACTCAAACTGGAGACGTCATTGTTACGACCGATTCTAACGGCGATTTGACTACTACTACTGATATCATCGGTGACTGTCCTGAATGTACCGAGTTTACCACCACATTCACTACTACCGACGGTTCTGGAAACGTAATCACCCAAACTGGAGATGTTATCGTTACTACTGATTCTAACGGCGATTTGACTACTACCACTGACATAATCGGTGACTGTCCTGAATGTACTGAGTTTACCACTACGTTCACTACTACTGATGGTTCTGGAAATGTGATCACTCAAACTGGTGATGTTATCGTTACAACTGACGCTAATGGTGATTTGACTACTACCACTGACATAATCGGTGACTGTCCTGAATGTACTGAATTTACCACAACTTTCACCACTACTGATGGTTCCGGTAACGTAATTACTCAGACTGGGGATGTTATCGTTACAACTGACGCTAATGGTGATTTGACCACTACTACTGACATAATCGGTGACTGTCCTGAATGTACTGAATTCACCACTACATTCACCACTACCGACGGTTCCGGTAACGTAATCACCCAAACTGGAGATGTGATTGTTACAACTGATTCTAATGGTGATTTGACCACCACTACTGATATCATCGGTGACTGTCCTGAATGTACTGAGTTTACTACCACATTCACTACTACTGATGGTTCTGGAAATGTGATCACTCAAACTGGAGACGTCATTGTTACGACCGATTCCAACGGTGATTTGACCACCACTACCGATATCATCGGTGACTGTCCTGAATGTACTGAATTCACCACAACTTTCACTACTACTGATGGTTCTGGAAATGTTATAACTCAAACTGGAGATGTCATTGTTACTACTGATTCTAATGGTGATTTGACCACCACTACTGACATAATCGGTGACTGTCCTGAATGTACTGAATTCACCACAACTTTCACTACTACTGATGGTTCTGGAAATGTTATAACTCAAACTGGAGATGTCATTGTTACTACTGATTCTAATGGTGATTTGACTACTACTACTGACATAATCGGTGACTGTCCTGAATGTACCGAGTTTACCACTACATTCACTACTACCGACGGTTCTGGAAATATTATCACCCAAACTGGTGAAGTTATCGTAACTACTGATTCTAATGGTGAATTAACTACTACCACCGACATAATCGGTGATTGTCCTAAGTGTACTGATTTCACGACTGACTTCACCAAAACAGGTGCCAATGGAGCAGTAACTACTGGATCAGAGGAAATTATCGTTACCACTGATGCGGACGGAAACTTACAGACCCACACCTCAATCCTAGGTGAATTTGAATCTTCAGCATGTGTAAGAGGTGATTGTGTTCCTGTTACTGCCAACCAAGCATGTCCTGTTTGCTCCTCATACGCTACCAGCTATGTTACTGAACTTGACAGTGAAACGGTTACCGTAGCTTGTGAAGTCGAGGTAACTACTAATTCAGCAGGTGAGCCAACAACCGTGACTTACACTAAAGGAGATTGTGATGTTTGTAAAGGTTACGAAACATCCGTTGTAACCACCATCAACGCTGTTACCACCACACTTGCTTGTGAAGTTGAGGTTACCACTAATGACAAAGGTTCATTGGTTACGAATACTTACACCAAGGGTGACTGTGACAAATGTTCAACATATACAACCCAAAGTGTAATGTCTGAAGGTGGAGCTCAAGTTACGTCAGCTGTTGAAGTGATTGTTTCCACGGACAATGCTGGCAACCCAATAACCACGGTTGCCCCATTAAGCACGGTTGCCCCATTGAACACAGTTGTCCCATTGAACACGGTTGCCCCATTGAGCACGGTTGCAGGAGTCAGTACTGTTGAAAGTACATCATCATCTGGACCCAGAGAAACGGGCACCCTTTCGGTAGCTGAAGGCATTGCCCCAGCCTTGAAGTCATCTAGTGTGATGGCCATGATTGCGATGATACCATTTTTTCTTTTCTGATTTAGCCAATTTCATTGCCCTTTTTTTAATACCTTTTTAGTACTATTTTTCATTTTCAAGTTTGATTTTGCCGGTTTTCTTTAGACGTTTTTTACTACTCAATACAAGTTCATCATTTCATTTTCCGTTGCTAAACAGAAGAATATCTACAGCTGTATGATTACATTAGTGCTTAGTGCAAGTTGAATAGCCGATTAGGAACGGAAAATGCTATATGGAAAGAACATAGATAATGTTAGACTACAAAATATTCCAAAAGACTAGAAGAGTCAACCTTCTTGCAATGTAACACTCTTTGATTAAAGAGCCTAACAGTGGACACTATGTTACGAAAACATCCATGTAGCTTTGCTATAAACATAACAAGGGAAATTAACGCCAACCGTTTCGGAGGCTGTGTCCCGTTACACTCAATTCATGAATTTTCTTATGGAGATCCACCAGAAAATTCGTGAACTACGCAAATATTTATCGCGCTCTTGGTATCTCTCGACAATTCGAATCAGAACTCTTATAGACTATTGAGCTATCTATACACAATTACAAGATTAGTAACTTGTATCAATTGGAGCATAGATTAAAGCTAAATATCATAAGACCATCTGTGGCTCGAAAGTTCTAAAAGTATGACTGAAATAGCTAATTCAGAGGAATATGCCCCTAATAAACAGACCAGCGATTCCCTTTCAGATCCTGCCCCGGCTGAAACGGCGACAAACGAACCCAATGTGGAATCTCCCGACGAACTGGAGTCACCGGAGGACCAAAATAAATCAGATTTGGTCAACGGCAAAACCGAGGAGACGGATCTGAATAAGCCTCAAGTTCCTCCTAAGGATGATGATCAAAGCAAGGTCGCCAGCAATGGAAGTGAGACAAAAGACCCCGTGAAGGAAAACAATGGAAGCGAAGGCGGCAAAGACAAGAATTGTCTCGAGAATGTGGATATTGAAAGTGGACCGGGCAATGATAGTGTAATCGCTCCGATAATTGAGGAACCCAACCAATCAGAGGTCTCGATCACTACCCTGGAACCTCCACCATCCCGCAAAATCAGCCATGCCCGCAGGCCGTCGTCTTCATCTATCAGCTCGGCATCCGCCAGTCTCGATAACAGCAACATCTTCATCAAGCCGTTCGAAGCTATCCTCGCGAGCAAAGAAGCAAAGAAGAACGAAGCTCTCAAACAAGCTGTTCAAAAAGCCCTTGATGCTTTAAAGGACGAGAATTCGAGAGACCCACATGTGATTTTTGGCGCATTGAAGACGATCTGTGAGTCCAACAACATTGACCTCAAATCGAAAGCTATCGATCTTTTTGCTAAAGTGTTTGATTACGGTCAATTTGACGATGAGCAGGACAAAATCCAGTTGACCACTGATGCAGTCGACGTTATTGCCTCATGTTTTGACGGTGAACGGACAGATCATGTGGTTGAAGTTCAGGTAGTCAGAGCATTAATGCACAGCATTATCCTTATGCCTTGCCATGGCCCCAGCCTACTAAAAGCTGTGAGACTGATATACAACGTGTTCATCTTTTCTTTGAATCCCGGAAATCAGGCGCTTGCCCAGGGGACATTGACCCAGGTGATTGGCGCAATTTTCCAGAGAGTCGTTGATTCAGGAATTATCAAGAAAAAGACCAGCGAGTCTGTTCTCATCAAGACTCCTGGAAATTTAAGCACAGAAGATGTCGGTGCAGCAGAGTCAGATACGCCAGCCGAAGAGAGATTGACGTTAGAGAAATTGAAAAATGCCAGTGCTGATAACGGCGATTCTGACAGAGCATTTGAACAGACCGATGGAACCGATGACGTGCATGTTAAAGATGCGTTCTTGATCTTTAGAGCAATGTGTAAATTATCAACTAAAGAAGTTGAATTAGAGAATCTAGACATGAGGAGCCATTCTGTCCGTTCAAAATTACTTTCCTTGAATATAATCCATACTATCTTGAAACAGTACATTGATATTTTTTTGAGTAGTGACGTTGTGTTATCCACCAGTTCGTCCAAGAATCCAACTAGATTAATCAACGCAATCAGGGAACATATCTGCTCCTCATTATCCCAGAATGCCACGTCACCTATTGCTCCTGTTTTTGAGCTTTCCCTCGAGATATTCTGGCTAATAATATCGAATTTAAGATCGGAGTTCAAGCGGGAAATTCCGGTGTTCTTCGACGAAATTTACTTCCCTGTTTCAGAAATGAAGACCTCTACTCCACATCAAAAGAGGTACTGGCTTTCCATTATTGAAAGATTGTGCAATGATTCGAGATGCATCATTGAGTTTTATTTGAATTACGATTGTGATAGCAACATGCCAAATGTTTGCGAAAAAATCGTAGATTACCTTACCAAGCTTTCATTGAACCAACCAGATGTTACCCATCAGCAAAAGATGGCGTTCAGAGAGAATAGGAGAAAGGGCATTTCAGTTTTTGACATCACAAAAATCTCCAACCTCATTAGTACCTCGATGCAATCTAGACCCCCTGAACCTGAAGTTTACAACCAATTCCCGTTGGAATATGCATTGAAGATGACCTCAATCAACTGTACTGTAGCGTTCTTGAGGTCTTTGTACACATGGGCCCAGAAGGGCCTTTCTTCTAATAAGCTCAAAGGGGACAAAGCGTTGAACAGCTCTTTGAGCCATCTTTCTTTGAGTAGGAACAGATCTGGCACCGCTACATCTGATACGGGCAGCAATGGTGACTCAAGAAATGCATCTTTTGTGGCTTACGATGTAAACGGTTTGGACGTTGATGATCCGACTCAATTTGAAACTCTCAAACAGAGGAAGAAAGCGCTCTTAGAAGGCATCAGGCAATTCAACCAAAAAGCCAAGAAAGGTTTGAAGTATTTCAAGGACAACGGTTTCATCGAATCTGACGAACCAGAAGCAACTGCCAAGTTCCTAATAGAGACCGAGGGCCTTGACAAATCCGTTATTGGTGAATATCTTGGGGAAGGAACGGATGAATGCATTGCTACGATGCATGCCTTCGTTGATCTTATGGATTTCACCAACATGTCTTTTGTCGATGCCATGAGGACGTTTTTGCAATCTTTTAGATTGCCTGGTGAAGCCCAGAAAATTGATAGATTCATGTTGAAGTTCGCTGAAAGATACATCATGGGTAACCCCAACGTTTTGTCAAATGCCGAAGCAGCTTATGTTCTATCTTATTCCGTGGTGTTATTGAACACGGATCTCCATTCCCCTCAAATCAAAAACCGGATGACGTTGGAGAGCTTTATCAAAAATAATGAAGGTATAGATGACGGTAAAAACATCCCCAGGGATTACTTGGAAAGCATTTACAACGAAATCGCCTCCAACGAAATCAAGCTTCAAAGCGAACAACACGCTGCGTTGTTAGCTGGTGACATACAATTACCACACAATCAATCAATTGGCTTATTCGGAAGTCGTGATTTAGACAGGGAAGCCTACTTTCATGCCTCCAAAGAAATGTCATCGAAAACTGAGAAATTGGTCAGGAACTTGGGCAAGAAAACGAGAGACGATGTCAATGGAGGGGTCTTTTATCATGCCTCTAGCGTATTCCATGTAAGATCAATATTTGATACTCTTTGGATGTCGATCTTGGCGGGCTTGACTTCCCCATTCAAAGAGTATGATGAGGAGGATGTGACAAAATTGTGCTTAGAAGGTATAAAGTTGTCAATCAAGATAGGTTGCATGTTCGACTCACGAGTCGCTATTGAGTCTTATATTGGTGGATTAATCCAGTTCGAAAACTTGAGTAACTACGAGGAGATGAAACCAAAGAATGTCGATGCTATCTACATTTTGTTGGAAATAGCGATCACTGAGGGCGATTTCATGAAGTCAAACTGGATTAACGTTCTTACTTCTATTTCACAATTAGAAAGACTCCAATTGATAGCAAGAGGAATTGACCAGGGGACCATCCCAGATGTATCAACAGCAAAGCTAGTCAACAAACCATCACTTGAATTCACTAGTCACCGGAACTCGGGCGGGTTCTTCAGACCGTTCTCATCGACCTCTGCGTCCCAAACTGCTTCCAATAAATATCACAATCAGAAACTTCATCCTCTCGTGGCAGAGCTTTTATCCAGTTCTGATCTTGGTGCTGCAATAGATAAGATCTTTGTCAATAGTGCCAATTTGAGTGGTGACAGTATAGTGCATTTTATCAAAGCGTTATCTGAGGTTTCATTGGAAGAGATCGAATCATCGGGTACGAGCTCGAACCCAAGATTATTCTCATTGCAAAAGATTGTGGATATATGTTACTACAACATGACACGTATCAGGGTCGAATGGTCTCAATTGTGGTCCACTATGGGTGATACCTTCAATAAAGTCGGCTGTGATGGCAACATTAATGTGGTGATTTTTGCTATTGACTCGTTGCGTCAATTATCCGTGAGGTTTTTTGAGCTCGAAGAATTATCCCATTTCAAGTTTCAAAAAGAGTTCTTGGGACCTTTTGAATACATCATAAACCACAATCAGTCTCCCGAAATAAAAGACATGATTTTGGAGTGTATGAACAATATGATATTAGCCAAACTGGACAAGATAAAGAGTGGATGGAAAGCAATCTTTAACGTTTTGAAGGTCACTGCAAAAGATAATAAAGAGCTGTTGGTTAACAGAACCTTCAGATTAGCCGAATGGATTTTCACCAAATACTTCCACAATGTGAGAGATCAAGAGTCGTTTAGCGATTTAGTCGCTTGCTTCACCGAGTTGTGTAAGAACGGAAGGTACCAAAAGATCAATCTCTTGTCATTGGATATTCTTCAAAAGACAAACAACCAAGTTGCCAAAGAGTATTTAGAAAAGCCTGCTGAGTACAGGAATGAGATGCTCGTGAAGTTATGGTTCCCCGTTCTCTTTGGTTTCCATAATGTCATCATGAATGGTGAAGAACTCGAAGTTAGATCTAGAGCCTTGTCCCATTTATTTGATATTTTGTTAGAATATGGCGAAAATTTTGATTCCGAATTCTGGGATACCATTTGTCAAGAGCTACTTTTCCCAATTTTTGGGGTTCTTCAAACGAAGTGGGGGTTGTCCAAGTTTGAAGGCGGCGACGATAACTTTTCTGTTTGGCTCTCTACCACCTTGATTCAGGCCTTAAGAAATATGATAGGTTTATTTACCCACTATTTCGATTCTTTGCGAACTAAGCTAAGCGGATTTTTAGACTTGTTGACCAGTTGCATCTGCCAGGAAAATGATACGATTGCAAGAATCGGAAGGAGTTGTATCCACTCACTTCTAATCGATAATGCAAGCAAGTTCAATGAAAAAGAGTGGGATCTGATAGTTTCGTCCTTGGAAGATTTGTTCAAAGTGACGGAAGCAAGAGAACTTTTCGAATTGGATCCCGCTAGCACGGATAATATGCACCAAGACTTCCAACAAGACGAGATTGAAGGGGCCAATGAAGGAAACAGGGAACACAATGACGTAGGAACGGAATTGGATCAAGTAAATCAACAAAAGAACAAGTCTTCGATTGTTGTAAAGTGCGTTTTGCAACTTTTGATGATTGAAAGCTTGAGTGAGCTTTTTGACACCGAGGCGTTCTATGAGTCGATTCCTCACAAGCACTTGATGCAATTGGCCACATTGCTCAACAATAGCTTCAACTTTTCCAAGAAATTCAACGATGATTATGACTTGAGAGTAAGATTGTGGAACGCGGGAGTTATTGAGAGATTGCCCAATTTATTGAAGCAAGAGAGTTCCTCTTCTGCTGTGTTTATAAACATCATGTTCAAGATGTACTGTGATGATGACAAAACAGATCAAAAGGCCAAGGACCACATCATTGAGCTTATTATCCCGTTATGTACTGATATTGTCTACAGATATTCTCGATTCGATGAAACAAACCAGCAGCGGAATTTGACTACTTGGAAGCCCGTCATTATCGAGGTGTATGAGGGCTTTCTCGAACTCGACGAAAAAGATTTCAAACGGCACACCCCGGTCATATACCGGTCGACATTGGAGTTGTTCAGCCGTAGCCTCTCACCAGAGTTGCGGTCAGCAATCAAGTCGTTCTTTGTCAAAGTGGGCGACTTTTTCATCACAGAAGAAGATAATGCCGGCCAGACGGAAACGATGTGAAAGGTTTCATCTTTATTCACACCTGAGAATCTCGATTCTCTCTCTCATGTATAATTATAAACGTACTAAATGACCAAGATAGTCTACAACTTTTGTATTAGTGTACTAATTAAAAGCTGGGGTAGTAGCGGCAAGGACTGTTAATTACGCGCGACGGACTATGGCCATGCCTATTTATACGCAACGATCCAATTACCTGAAAAATTTTCAGTCGTGAGGGCCTGAACTCCAAAAGTGCGAGCCAAAATTTTCGAACTTCGACGTAAAACTGAAGAAAAGTTGATTAACTTTTAAGATGTCTTTTGAAAACAAGGTATGTTAGCCAGCAAACAAGTGAAGAATCAAAAATGGCAGATATCGGAGTGAGTGCTCCTGGGGTTACTGGAGCTCAATGTGCCGCCAACGTGACCAGAATTGGGTGTGACCTCCAGTGTCTAGTTAGCAGCAAAAGTGTGACGTCAATGTCGAGCCACTAAAATGATATTAGCCTGCCGATTACTTCAATGGTTTGACGATCGAAAATATATACTAACGTACTAGAACTTGTACCACTTGTTGGGTAACGATGTTGAGGATGAAGAACCATCCCTTCCTCCAAGAGAATTGGTCAAAAAGAACAACTCTAGCAAGAAGAAGGATGAAGCTCCACCAAAGGCCGATCCAAGCAAGGCTAAGAAGAAAAAGCCATTGGCCGGTAACGAAGGTGCCATCAAGACCAAATTGAACAACAAGGATGTTGCTGGCCCAAGCTCCACTCCATCCAGTCACTACAAGAAACCTCTTGACCGTCACTCCAGAACCGTCAAGGGTGGTAACAGAAAGCCAAGAAACGATCCAAAGGATGGTGAAACTGCATTAGAAGACGAGGCTGAAGCCGTGGAAGACGCCATTGCCGAAGAAGAAGAGGGTGAAGTTGTCGACGACGCCCCAAAGAAGTCTTTGCAAGATTACATGGCTGAATTGAAATTGGCTCAATCCTCTTTGGAAGGCACCAAGAAGATCAGAGCTGCCAACCAAGGTGCTGAAGACAAATGGACTGCTGCTGAAAGACTCGTCAAGGAACAAGAAGAGTACGCTCCAGCCACCGTGGAAAAGAAGACCAAGGCCAAGACGCAAAAGGAGAAGAAGTTTTTAGAATTTGATGCTACTTTCGACGAACCAAGTGCCCCAAAGCCTTTCAACGGTACCAGAGGCGGTAGAGGCAATTCCAGAGGCGGAAGAGGCAACGCCAGAGGTTCTACCAGGGGTGCCCCCAGAGGTTCTGCTAAAGGTAGAGAAACATCTGCTCCAAAGAACACCGGTGCTAAGGTTCCATTGAACGATGACAAGAAGTTCCCATCTTTATAAGAACAAGAACAGTCCATCCACCCAACAATAAATTGTTTTCTTTAGTATTGACTATAAGGTTAGTTCTTATATTTAGTTCATAATAAAAATGAATGTAAACTCATTTTGTCTCACTACGTAAACCGACTTGTTGTCGTACGTTAAGTTCGTATAGTTCAATGACGAGGATAGAACCGGTGTCAAATAGCTCACAAGGTCCATGAGCCATGCATATTCGAGTTTGTGGGCTCCGATCAACTTGTACCGGTTCTCTTGGTGACAAAGAACCGCATACCGCGTGACGTCGATATTGTGAAGCTTGCAAAGTTGTTCACATAAGCTCAATGTGGTCGACGGGAGTTCAGGGACCTCCACCGCTGCTTCCATCACCAAAGAACCCAAGGTGTGAAAAACTCGAGTGTTGAACTGGCGCTCGCACGACTCACCCGGAAAATAAAAGTCGTGGAAACCGAAAAGTGTGGGGGAGGAGAGGGAGGGGGGAAATGATCGATTGCAGCCGCAATCTATGACCGGGGTGCACATTGTGTGACGGTATTATGTAACCGACCCAGTATTGTATGCGACAGTACACCACCCGGGAACGCCGCCACCACATCCGAGCCATGTATGCTATCGAGGATCCCTTGCAACGGTTGCATTCCCACCAAATCTTCCGCTACTAACAATTCGCCGGGAGGATTTCGGTAAGGACACACAGAACTTCTTGCTTAATACATTGCTATAGATAATCCTTCCGGCATGAATCAAGATAATATGGGCTGCTGTAGCAGCGTTGAGCAGTCGTTGGAAGAGATGCGCTTCAAACATTTAGTAGCAGCAGTTGTCGCCAGCAGTTTCCAGAACACGAGGATCTTCTGTCACGCTCTTGTAGTTCATAGTCACAGACGTCCTGCTTCCCACGGTATGACTCCCCTCCTAAACCTAACGCGCGCGTAGTCATTTGTTACAAACTTAATCTATTTAGTCACAAAAAATTACAACAACGATAACCACAGTGAACTTCGTACAGTGATACCAAAAGTGAAGTTGATAAGTCACCAACAATTCTATTCCCACACCCAATTCGATATCGAGACAATTGTATTTTTTTTCCTGACTGCGTTTACGTACTGTTGATTTTCTGTTGAGTTTGAAATTTTTCAATCATAATTTTTCACCAACTCTCGAGGACAAATAGCCAGAAACCATGGAAAACTCCAAAAAGATGTTATCGACCTCTTCTCCCGAAGCGCTCGAGATTGCCTCGAAAATTACGCCCACCAGGATGGCCGATTTGTTGATCAGAAAAGGGCCGTTGCCTATTCGCCATATCACCAGCCAGTTGACTCTTGAAGTGCATGGGTTCGACAAATTGTCCTTGTCGAAGCAAAGGCGGTTGATAATGTCTGCCATGGAGCAGCAAGACGATGTCAATAATGTGGTGTTCGAGAAGATTGGCTGGGGCCAATGGGCGGTGAGACACGTTGACTCAGATTACATTGTTACGGAGGGCACTGAGGGCACCCTTTACAAGAAGGACAAGGAGCCAGAAGAGACAGGATCTAAGGCCCATATCAATGTCAAGGAATTGAGAAATCAGCCCAACTTGAAGCTTGGCTGGTCTAAGAAACAAGGGGACCAGAGAAGAGAAAGTATCACCAACAAAAAGCCCAACTTGCACAACATTAAGGTGCCTCGTGAAGTAACGAACAGCAGTGCAATTGCTTCTGACAGTGACCAAGACGAAGATGATGACGAACTTATCGATACTATCATCGGTGATGACAGCAGTGCCGCCGAACAGTCTGACGAAGGAAGCAGCGAGGACGACAGCGAGGATGAATTTTTCCAATTCGACAATGAAGGTGGCCTGCTATCCACCCGGTCGCCTCCCATTAAATTTGCAAACAGGGTCCCGTTGAAGTTGAGTCCTCCGCCTTCTCATACAAGCTCGAGAAGGAAATCATCGAGCTCCAACAACGTGAGCAAACACACAAACTATAATTCGAGACATCAAATATTCAATCGGTCAAGGTTGAACTCACTTGAAAACTTGGATAATTATATAATATCGTCTGCCAAAAACTCAAATGGGTCTTTCAGTTCACCACCCCCACCTCCCCCGAATGCTGCTGCTGCGGCGGCGGCTTGGACCGGATCTGGATCCCCGTATCCCTCTTGGGGCTCCAATTTGTCTAAATCACCAGACTCCTTGATGGCTGCTATGAACAATAGACGCAAATCGTCGTTCAACGAGTCTCATATCAGATCGACATTGTCCACATCCATGCCAGTTGCAAACCAGCCAACGAAAAGCCCTACCCATACGAACTCAAGCATCACGTCACCGGCAATGAACCCGAATGACCACTTGTATACGTCTGATACAGATGAAGAAGATTGGGCTACAATAGGGGCAGAGAGTTTGAGAAAACGAAACCAGGAAGGTGATGACAAAGAGACAAAAGCCGCCGCTTTTGCGTTAGTTGATCTAATGTCCGTGTGAAACCCCCTTCACCCCTCCCAGTAAAATCTTTAGATTCCATTAGAGCTGGTAGCTAATGGTAGACATTTACTTCTTTGTTGATTGGTATAATTTATGTTTTTAGATGATAATGATGTCCATAACTTGTATCCCTCTTGTAACGGGGTAGAGCTGCTGGAGTTTGAGAACTATTTTTCCTGCAACCCCGACAAGCCGTTAATAACCTACGTATTTCCTAATTAGGCTAAATTAATATAACGCGTATAGCTGGAAACCGAAAAATAAAATTTCATTTTTTATCACCAAGCATGTCTACCACTACCTCTGCAGTATTACCAACCATCCAGTTGGACGTCAACTATGGTGACATTAAGAAGCTGATCAAAGACTTCTTGGAACACTTTAAGTCTGGTTCAGAGGATGTTACAATGGATGATGCTCACGAACCAGAATACGGCCCAAAGTATCTTGCCCTTCTTCAGAAAGTTGCCAACAGAGAGTTGTCGACTATTTACATTGACTTGAATGACTTGAAAGCCTACGAAACGAATAATATAGAGAGTCAAATATCTAGCCAGGTCACGTCTAAGGTCAAGTTAGTTGACCACATCCTTGGGAACACGCATAGATACACCGAGTTGTTCTCCAGTATAATAGATTCGATTATGCCAAATCCCACCAAAGACATCACTGGCACTGACGATGTGTTAGATGTGATCATTCACCAAAGGCAGTTGAAAAACCAAAGAGTTTTGCAAGAAAGTGCTGAGGAATTCAACAACTTGAGGTCCGGTTTCAACTCGCAATTGGGCAATGACCAGCTGCCTGAAGACGTGGCACCAGAAAATGTTTTCCCTCCAAAGCTCACCAGGCGGTATCACTTGTACTTCAAGCCTCTTGAAAGTAACGAGAAGCCCTTATCTGTTAGAGAGATAAAAGGAACTCATATTGGTAAGTTCATCACTATTAGAGGAATTGTTACCAGGGTGTCGGATGTCAAGCCTTCAGTTCTCGTCAATGCTTACACCTGTGACAAGTGTGGGTATGAAATTTTCCAGGAAGTGAATTCCAAGATTTTCACCCCCTTGGCGGAATGTAACTCAACCATCTGTAAGAACGATAACACTAAGGGACAATTGTTCATGTCGACTAGAGCATCTAAATTCTCCTCTTTCCAAGAAGTTAAAATCCAGGAATTGACAAATCAGGTTCCAGTGGGCCACATTCCAAGATCCTTAACCGTCCACGTCAATGGTGATTTGGTCAGATCCTTGAATCCAGGGGATGTTGCAGATATCTCTGGTATCTTTTTACCATCTCCTTACACTGGATTTAGAGCCTTGAAGGCCGGGTTGTTGACTGAAACTTACTTAGAGGCTCAGCACGTTTACCAGCACAAGAAGCAATACGAAAGTTTGGAAATAACCCCCGAAATCGAGACCAAAATTAGAGACTTGTACTCTCAGGGAAATGTTTACCACAAGTTGGCCAAGTCAATTGCCCCAGAAATCTACGGTCACCTAGACGTAAAGAAGCTCTTGCTATTATTATTGTGCGGGGGTGTCACTAAAGAAATCGGAGATGGGTTAAGGATTAGAGGTGACATAAACATTTGCCTCATGGGAGATCCTGGTGTCGCCAAGTCCCAATTATTGAAAGCTATTGGTAAGATTGCTCCACGGTCCATTTACACTACTGGAAGAGGTTCCTCTGGTGTAGGTTTGACTGCTGCTGTCATGAGAGATCCTGTTACGGATGAAATGGTGTTGGAAGGTGGTGCTTTGGTCTTGGCTGATAATGGTATCTGTTGTATTGATGAATTCGACAAGATGGACGAAAATGATAGGACTGCTATTCACGAAGTCATGGAACAACAAACTATTTCGATTTCTAAAGCAGGTATCAATACCACCTTGAATGCAAGAACATCCATTTTGGCTGCTGCCAACCCGTTGTATGGAAGGTACAACCCAAGGTTGTCACCACATGAAAACATTAATTTACCGGCCGCTTTGTTGTCGAGATTTGATGTTATGTTTCTTATCTTGGATCAACCATCCAAGGAAGCCGATGAAAAATTGGCTGCTCATGTGGCCTACGTTCATATGCATAACAAACAACCAGAAATCGATTTCGAGCCATTGGACTCCAACACCATTAGGCAGTACATCTCGATTGCTAGAACTTACAGACCAGTTGTTCCAAAAGATGTGGGCGACTACGTGGTTCAGGCGTATATTAATTTGAGAAAAGAGTCGAAAAGAAATGAAGGGTCGATCAAGAAATTCCAACACATTACACCAAGAACCCTCTTGGGTATTCTTAGATTGTCCCAAGCGTTAGCAAGAATCAGGTTCGACAACGTCGTTTCAGCAGAAGACGTGGATGAAGCTTTGAGGTTGATCGAGGTCTCCAAATCCTCCTTATCAGTTGATGACCAAAGAGAGAAGGAGGATAACTCAGCCGTGACGAAAATCTATCAAACCATTAGAGCCATAGGTATGGGAGACGGAAGCAGGTTTAGAAAAGTATTGGATATGCAAGGGTTGCGTAATAGAATCATTGCCAAGGGGTTCACTATTGAACAGTTCACAGATTGTATTTACCAATATCAGAGTATAAATGTTTGGCAACTTATCGATAATGAAGACAAGCTTATGTTTATTGATGACGGGGAATTCGATGATGAAGACGAGGATCAGATGCAATATTAATGATATTGGATTATTTACGATAAAAGTTTTACTCAGCTCAAGTCACCTATTTCATAATGATGTATAATTTTGTATATTAAGAACGCCACAGTTGTTGCAATGCTGCGTAGATCATCAAGCACATCTCCATATTTTGCAACCATAAAAAGAGAGTCCGCGATAAAGGCAACTCAACGTGGATAATTTGTTGAGCACATGAACTACTTGAAAAGCCGAAGCAAGAACAACGCCCACTCGACAAATGGGGCCGGAAGCCAAAATCAACAACAGCAAAGCAGAGAAGAGTACAATAGCATAGAGCTCCACGATGTTGCTCAAAATCGAACATCAGATGACATGGAGACAATTATCTCTAACGGAGAGAATAGCGATGCGGGTCCTGGGAATGAGAACGACAATGGGCCATTGGCACTTATCTACCGCTACACTTCGCTCATTCTCCCCAATAGAGGGTCAGTGGCAAGGGACCATGTATGTATAGATTCATTTGTTACGGCGTTTATACTAACAGTGTCAGTTGGCTAATGAACGAACAGTATTGGCCTGGATTAGAACATCATCAGTTTTTCTAACATTAGCGGTGACATTCACCCAGTTCGTTCACTTGGCCAAGGCCGCTTCCTCGGTGACGGTGGCCGGGGCCACTATCCCACTACCAGAGGATATGACCTCAAAGGGGTGGGTGTTGGGGAAGTACGGTCGGGTAGTAGACATTCTATGTATGGTATTAGGAGTAGTCAGCCTACTATTTGGTGCGTTTCGATATTTCCACGTCCAAGCCCTTTTAACCAGGGACTATTTCCCGGTGGGGCGGTACGACATATTGGCCCTCGTGGTGATCAATGCGGCGATGGTAGCACTTCTTTTAGTGCTAGACGTCAAAATGCTCGAGTAGAGTGGGATTTTTCATTTTTAATTTTTCATTTTCCCGGCCGCGTATATTTCAACAACATTCAAACATGTCTGATTATAATTCTAATACGGTTCCCCAGTTGAAAGAGCTCTTGAAAGAACGGGGATTGGCTACGGATGGTAAAAAAGCCGAGTTGGTGGCTCGATTATCGGAGAACGACAACGCTGCTCCGAGCGAAGAAAATGGTAAAACTCCTGAGGCTACCGAGCAACCAGCCCAACTGGCACCACCAATAGAAGGGAACGGAGCCGAGAAATCACCAGACAACGAGACGGAAGAGGTAGCCGAGACGAAGCAGGAAAAAGCAGATGAAGCAGAGTCCAAACCGGAAGAAGAGAAGCCCAAGGTGTTGACCCCAGAAGAAAGAAAGCAGCTTGCCGTTGACTTATTGAACAAGAAGATAAAGAGAGCAGAAAAGTTTGGGGATGAAGCTTCGGCCGAGACTGCAAGGAAAGACTTGGCCCGGATCGAAAAATTCGGGGTTGAACCCGGCACTGCTTTGGCCAAGGAAATTGGTCTAGTGGACAAGAGCTTCAACAAGGGACTCAGTGATCGTTCCTTCAAGAAGTTCAACCGTCATGGTAAAAAGCACCACAACAAGAGTAAACCCAACAGGGGAGGCCGTGGTCCTGGAAGAAGTTAATGGATTAGAAATGTAAAAATCTAGTAGACAATGAATTTACAATTGTATTATATAAACACAAACTGGTATTTCAAACATATTGAGGGGCATCTTCCGCAACTTCGTCGTAGTCAAACTCTTTGTCGTCAATGATTAGGCCATTATTGCCTTTGATCCACGTAAAGTAAACACCCACGATGAAAAACAAAACTATGGTGAACCTTATCCAAACTTGCAAATAGAATGGGCTGGAATGGTTAACGATCGCTTCAAGAGACATATAATCAACGTACTGTGGGTCGACGTTACTGACAACGTTGTCTAAAGACCTGTAAAGTAGAAAAACAGAGAGAAGCCCCATGATTATGCCTGCATAGATTGGAACAAGGAAGATCAAAACAAGGGATCTCTTGAATGACTTTTTGACGTTCTCGTTTTTTTCTCCGTAGCCCTCGATATTAGTAGGATATGGGGGGAATTCGTTAATGCTTCTTCTCGTCTTGAATGCCTGCACGATACTGATGATATAAATGGCTAATTGGGATGCACCCGAAGCAAAAAATAAAAAGGTGGTGGAGGAGCTGGATTCAGAGTTTCTATTATGGGGGGATTCAGCCAATGGCTCCGTATCGGAGCTAAACGCCATGAACAAGTATAAAATAAAGTGAGGCACCAATGCAACAGCACAAAGAATTTTGGCTAACTTCATTTGGGATGCTGGGAACTCTCGGTATGACTTGGTTTTTTTGTGGAAATAAAGCACCCCATATCCCATACAGAACAACAACACCAAGAATTGGACCACAATATTGTATGCCCCTTCAAGGAATTGAACCAGTAGTGTTATCAACAGGATGAAAAAACCTGGCTCAGGGGAGTGGTTCAAAGTGAAGTCAGTCAATACTTGAAGAATCTGGAGAAAAACATACGGCAACAACACATAGAAAACTGCCGCTTTGGAAATCAAGGAAATGTTGTTCAAGTTCTGGAAATCATTTCCCACTTTCAGAAGGAGGTTTTTGAGTAACCAAGCACTGATTCCCAAAAGAATCAATACCTCCCAAATTCTCTGTGAATAGAAAACGTAGATGAAAAAACTCAAGTATCCATATGAGCTGCGGGAAATCACAGAGAACTCGAAATCTTTGGATTCTTTAGGTGGCACAATATACACACAGTACAAACCTGATTGTGTGACCTTCAACTTGAGACTATTGTGATCTTTGTCATCAGAAACCAAATAGTCGTTGACATACTTTGATTCTTCTGGTTTGTTTTGCAAGTCAAACTTATCATCCTTGATGGCAAAGTCTCCATTATATTGATGAGGTACCGGCAACTCTGTGGTGTGTAGAAGATCCTTGGCACGAATGATCAAGGTTGGAATCTTTGCATCCTTCGGGGTTCCTGTTGCATGCACTTCAACGAATGCGTCTTTTCCGCTGTACTCAATTAAAGCACAGCTGGCTGGAACGCTGTTTGTGACACTGTTGCGGGGTAGGAGTCCAGCTTGGGCAACGGTAGCATGTAGAGCTAGTAAACATGTCAAGACGCTTTTCATGATATGTTAGTGATAAGTGCGAGTAGGCTGTGAAAGAGTATGACATGAGGTATTTTGGCAGTCCACGAACTTTTTGCAGCAACTTTTGACAGTTTGAGGTTAAGCGAAGACCAATACTACGAGAAATGGGTATTTCGTATGACCGTAGGGGCCGTAAATTGATGTGCCTTCCACTTAAAAAGAGTGGCAAGTCAAATATGACCCATTCAATAGAAGGCCCAATCGGAAGATAGAACCGGTGCTATGTAAATATTGTCACAACTCGAACTAAAATTTCAATGGTCCATACAAACGATGAAGGATCCTTCTTTATGAGTTGTATATCACCACTCATGGCGAGGTTTCTTGGTTGTATAGGCAACCATAAAGGAAGCTACAGTGTGTTTTACGGCTGGAGTAGAGCACTTGAGGAATAGCATTACAAACCTTCTGTTCCAAGAAGAGCTGTGAATGCACTCTTCTATATAGTTTCACATGAACATTCAATGAGGGTTGACTCTTTGAACTGAATGCAAATAATCGGAATCACATTCAAGTTGCAAGACTTGCAACTTGTGGTAACGCAAGTCGCATGTGCTATTCGGTTATTCCATGTGACCTCGACGCTATGAAAAGGTGCCTAGTTATCAATATCAAATCAAAGATTATGCCATTTTCACGCTCGCTGCAAAATTCACAAGGTGCCTTTATTACAAAATTTCAAGCTCAGAAGGACAAAATGGTTTCAGGCAAACTGCAAACCAGCGTTCTTTTTCATTCTACAAATAATTATCTCGGTAGCTTTTGATTGATTGGCCCAAGTCCTCTTTCGAGTTCTCTGGCTGAAAACCCGAAGATTCCTGCAGCCGTGCTTGGCAATTTGCTAACCCAATCAGTAAAGATGCCGAGCGATCTTCTCGTAAATGCAAATGGAAAGAGAAGCGAGACTAGTACAAGTGAGATCGCCCGTAAGCACCATGCTAAGCTGTGAATTCCGAAGTTAGTGCGGCACTGACGTTATCCGAACACTTGCCTTCCCAGCGCGCCTTGGAGAGTACCGGTTATCCAAAGTGATTGGTTAAAACTTGTCTTGAAAGGAGGACGTCTTGTGCTACGACAGAGGGAGTGCAACACCACCTTAGCGAAGCCTTAACTCTTCATTATACCCCAATGTTGGACGCTTGAAGTACGTGTAAAGCAGTGATGAGCCGAGTCGATGAGATTCCGGAATACGCCTTGTGTGTACCGATAGTTTCCGACTGTCAATATGATGCGAGGGCCCTTCAAATGGATGAAAAAGCCTAGTAAATTTTTGCAACACTATTCTGGGAGATCTGATGAACACTAAAGATGAGAAATCGGGCAATATAAATGTTGACGCTGATGAATCAGAATCATCCAGTAAAACTGACACAGGAACAAAGCTGGCATTTTTCCGTGTGCATCCACAGCGAAGAGTAAAGCGAGGTCTCCACAACCGACACGTCTCTTTGATTGCCATGGGGGGTGCCGTGGGGACCACTGTATACATCAGTATTGGAGGGGCGTTGATTAAAGGGGGCCCCCTAAGTTTATTGCTTGCCTACTGTTTGTGGTCAATGGTGATTACGTTTTTGACTACAGCTATTGGTGAAATGGTGAGTTACCTACCAATCCCTTCCCCATTCATTACCATGGCCGGTAGGTGTATCGACGAAGCGATGGAATTTGCCGCTGGCTGGAATTTCTACCTTATGGACTCGTTCTACATTCCTTTCGAGATTGTTGCGGTAAACGGGATGATCCACTATTGGAGAGACGATTATTCTGCCGCAATCACAGTGTGTGTTCAGATCGTACTTTACCTTTTGATCAATATTTTTGCTGTTCGGATCTATGGCGAAGGCGAGTTTTGGCTATCCATTGGAAAAGTTGTATTACTTGTGGGACTCTTTTTCTTCACGCTTGTGACGATGTGTGGGGGTAATCCAAAGCACGATGCGTACGGGTTCAGAAACTGGCATGCGACCGGTGGGCCTATGGCAGAGTACATAAGCACCGGCAACCTAGGGAGATTCCAGGGTTTCCTTGCTGCATTGATTCAATCTGCATTCACCATCGTTGGGCCTGAATACTTAGCCATGACGGCCTCCGAAGCAGTCAACCCCAGGAAAACAATGCCAGTGGCATTCAAAACGGTCTTGTGGAGGCTAATCTTGTTCTACGTTGTGGGTGCGTTGGCGGTGGGGATACTTGTGGCCTATAACGATCGAGATTTTATAATTTTAAACTCAGAGAACTCGAACGCTGCAGCGTCGCCTTATGTTGTTGCAATGAATCACTTGGAAGTTCAGGGATTACCAGACCTTGTGAATGCAGTTATAATCACGGCAGCCTTTTCTGCTGGTAACTCTTTTGTATACTGTTCCTCCAGAACCCTTTATGGTTTAGCAAATCGGGGATTTGCTCCGAGATTCTTCACCTATTGTACAGAATCAGGTGTTCCCATCTTCTGTGTCTTGATGTCTGTGATGTTCTCTTGCTTATCGTTACTACAGTTGGGCGACACTTCTGCCACTGTGTTGAATTATTTTGTCAGCATCTGCACGGGATCCCAGGTGTTGAATTATGTTTACATGGCTATCACATATATCGCTTTCCATAGAGCTTGTAAATCTCAAGGTCTTAACAGATCAGAATTTCCTTATCGATCTTGGGGACAACCATATACCATCTACTTTAGTTTGCTATTCTTGGTTATTATGGTGGGAATCTTGGGATACGAAGTTTTCTTGCCGGGCATGTGGTCAACTTCAAGCTTTATTTTCAGCTATATAATGGTGTTTGCCAACATCCTTTTGATTGTGGTTAGAAAGGTTGTCAGACGATCAAAGTTGGTGCGTGCACACCAGGCTGATTTGGTAAGTGGATTGGAAGAAGTAGTGGAACACGAATATGATTACTATGCCAAATTGAAGGTGGACAAGGAGGAGTTCAAAAGAACGACCAGAAGGAAAGTGCTTGACTGGATATTTTGACGGTAGTAATACAGGCACTATCATAATATACCATGATGTCTACAACAACAGTTCATTTCGGTGATAATGATAAATCAAGACTTGAGTAATTTAGTGGTACTCTCAAGAATATCAATTTTTAACACTTGTAGGTTAAACCTCAAACACGTATAGGCTAATCCTCATGTAATAGGATGTGATTTCTCCTCAACTTACAATCAAGGGGGAGACCTTATGCCGGACGTATTGTGAAGTGCTTGTTCCAGAGCTATTGGTGAGATAGAGTGTTCTGCAGACTGAATAGCCCAGTATTTACCAAGGACATCGACTGTATTCAAGAGTCTAATGCAAACTATTTTGTGGGAACCCTATATACAGATATGTAATACGAAGATCCGTGCTGATAAGATAACGGGTCGCATTTATCTATGTATCAAAATTTTTCGGTTGGGAAGATTTTCCCATTTAGTGCGATAGAGAATATTGGATGATAGTATCACAATTGTTATCACGGATTGTATGATAAACCCGCCTTGATGTGGCTAGGCTCCTGTATTGTCGGTCTACATTGTTCCGTCACGCAGGTCTCACGATCTATGATTCATGTCACAGTTGTACGTTCTCAACTTCTCAAGCATTCAGTAGCCAATTCTCCAAGTCAACAATCACGTAAATATTCTTGTCTTTCTATCGTCACAAAAAATTCTCCGGTGTTCTTAGAAATTGTATACACCAAGCTAACATCTTACATGGTAACAACAAACAAGCCACTCACCTACTGTATTATGAAAAAATCATCTTATCCTGTGCAGTAACACTGTTCCTGGACCATTCTTCGTTCTCGAGACGAGCCCTGTGCTAAGAAAGGCCAAGTTACCGCGCCGCAGATGACTTTTGATGCACTACCCGCTCTAACGCCGCGAAGTCGCGGAGCAGCCTGCATATACTCTCTGGGGAGAAGGCATGAGGAAAATGTACCAACCGACGTACACGGAACTCCAAGGCTACAAGAAACGACCTTATGACATCATGTGAGATGGCTTATTTCAGATTTTCTTTGAGGCTGGGGCTAATGAGCGGTAGACCCTTTAAACATGAAGTGCTTGTTTCTACTAGAATATGAACACTGCATTACTCTAATACAATCAATCATGCGGGGTTTTTGATACGAAGGAATAGTGAACTGTTAGGAACAAGCACCCAACTCATGCAGTGATAAAGTTAACCCCAAATGCAATGCGCGCCCTGTACTACCCGGATGTCGCAAATTCACAATGCAAAATTCGCTAGCATGATAGCAAATTGGTGAGCGAAAAACAATGATGTCAGTACTGGAAAACATGATCAATGCATAGCTTCAAGAATAAAAAGTCGTCTTTCGATTTAAGACGATTCGCTAGGAGATTTCGAAGAATATACAGCCAGAGCCGGTTCCTTTAAGGAATAAATAAAGTAACTGACAGAGTTGCAAAGAATCTTGAACTTAATCAAGAGGTATAGAATTTGCAGCTTCTGTGAGCCTTTGTAGCCCGATTCTTAGCAAATGGCTTGTGAATTATTCTGGTGCGAGTTTACTACGAGAACTATATGACTTTAGGTAATCTAGAGACCAAGCACTATTTCTCATGCGAGACTTGAAGTACTTCAATATAGGGTTTAATTTTATAGCTATTTCATCAAGTTACAAAAGCGAAATATTAGTGGTAGAAAATACGAGCTAAAACTTCCCAGAGAGTGACTCCTTTTTCTCTTGCAGTGACTCTTAATAGACAAAGCACTACGAATCTGAATATTATTGCCGTCTTTAATTAGCTAATTCATTTGGTCATCACCTGGAGCGAATGCAGAAAACCCTTGCAGAAATCAAAATGTCGCCGACATAATCTCGTTAGTAGAGGTGCGAATTCTTCTTGGTACTAGCTGTCCCGTCTCACAAAGTATGAGATCATACCCAATTTGATAAGGTTGTGCCGCAGGTTTATTCCTGAAAAAGCAAAAAATGCCGGAAAATTGAAAATAAAAATTCAAGACTGCATCGACCATTGCACACTTTTGAAGCTTCATTCAGTAGTAAAATCCTTCGCTTCGCATCAAACCCGTTATATATCTCGATGTCCACGATTTTCTTTAATTTTTTTCTAACCATCTCAAAAAATGTCCGACGTGGAAAAGCATAATGAAGAGAAACATATTGGAGAGAAGAGAAACTCCACTGTGAATCTTAATGATTCCTCGTCTGATGTTGAAACCCAAAAGAAACCAATTAAAGTCGGTTTCTTATACATAGACCCAGAGAATAAAATTCATAGATCATTAGAGTCGAGACATGTCCAATTAATCGCTATCGGTGGTGCTATTGGTACCGGTATTTTCATTACTATTGGTACCGCATTGATTAGAGGAGGACCCTTAGGTTTACTATTAGCCTACTGTTTTTGGACAGTAGTCATTTTGTGTTTATGTGTTTCAGTGGGTGAAATGGTCAGTTATTTACCAGTACCATCTCCCTTCATCACAATGGCAGGTAGAACTGTCGATGAAGCAATGGAATTTGCCGCTGGGTGGAATTTTTACCTTATGGAGTCGTTTTATATCCCATTCGAAATCGTCGCCGTTAATGGTATGATTCACTACTGGAGAGATGACTATTCTCCTGCTATCAGTTTGTGCATTCAGATTGTCCTTTATGCCGCCATCAACGTTTTCGCCGTGAGAATCTATGGTGAAAGTGAATTTTGGTTATCTATTGGGAAATTGGTATTGTTGATTGCCTTGTTGTTTTTTACCCTTATCACTATGTGCGGAGGTAACCCTGCCAAAGATGCATTTGGGTTTAGAAACTGGCACGCCGAGGGTGGTCCATTGGCCGAATATTTGAGCAAGGGTGCTAGTGGAAGATTTCAAGGTATTCTTGGAGCATTGACCCAATCCGCTTTCACCATTGTCGGTCCGGAATACATGTCAATGGTTGCATCTGAAGCCGTGAACCCCAGAAAGACTATGCCTGTCGCGTTCAAAACAGTTTTGTACCGTTTGGTGTTGTTCTATGTTGGTGGTGCCCTTTCTGTTGGTATTTTGGTTGCCCATAATGACCAAAGGTTTGTGTCGTTAGCGGCCTCAAGTTCTGATGCTGCTGCTTCTCCTTATGTGGTTGCTATGAACAATTTGGGAATCAAGGGCTTACCTCACCTCGTCAACGCTATTATCATCACGTCTGCCTTTTCGGCTGGTAACTCGTACGTGTACTGTTCTTCCAGAGTGTTGTATAGTTTGGCTAACCGAGGCTTTGCTCCAAAGATCTTTTCGCTATGCACTTCCTCAGGTGTACCAATATTTTGCATTCTTATGGCCATTGGTTTTGCATTGTTGTCCTTGTTGCAATTAGGTGGAACTGCTGCCACTGTATTGGGGTACTTGACCAGTATCTGTACTGGTTCTCAGGTATTAAACTACGTTTACATGGCTATCACGTATATCGGGTTCTACAGAGCTTGTCATGCGCAAAACATCGACAGAAATGGATTTGTCTACAAGTCTTGGTGGCAGCCTTACACCATCTACTTTAGTTTGTTCTTCTTGGTCATTATGGTGGGTATCTTGGGATACGTTAACTTCTTACCCGGAAATTGGGAGACCTCGAGCTTTATCTTTAACTATGTCATGATCCCAGTGAACGTTTTATTGATTATTTTTTGGAAATTGTGGAGGAAAACAAAGCAGGTTAAAGCTATAGACGCCGATTTGGTGACCGGGTTAGACGAAATCGAAGAACACGAATACGAATACTACGCCAAAATGAATGTAGAAAGTGGTGAGTATAAAGAGACAGGTTTGAAGAAGGCCTTGCACTGGGTGTTCTAATTCATGTATTTATTTATGGCCGCTCAATGTACACTTATCATCGTATCTACCTTACAATTCGTTGCATCTGGAATATTGTACTTCAACTATTGAATGTTGAAGGCTGGGAGAGAAACCGGACTCGTTGGCCGATGAGACAGACCCTAGCTTGAACTGCAGTCAAGTTATCTTGACGGATGGAGAAGACTGAGCTATTTTCAAGCCTCGAGAAGTGGGCCAATGAACATGGCTCTGCTCAAGAAACACGATCTTGCAACAATGACGCATCCTGGTCATTGCTGCTCGCGTCGTAGGTTTTGTTGGTCATACTCAATTCACAAGATGTTGGCGTTGATCTGATGGTATATGCAGGTTTATTATGGTGGGGTTGTTTACGTATATTCGATTTCATTTCTGCGGAGGACGAACAATAATAATGTGGAGATGCACAGAGGCTGCAAACCACAGTCTCATTAGCCCTGAGTCGACGCACAGGAAAGTGCAGTTTGTGGGGTAATATACGGGGCGTATGTTGGTTCAACTATTAATAGAAGAGCATCTTTGCTTGCAGAGAGCTTTGGTCTACAAAGAGTTTAATTCTATAGAGGAGGAAGAGGCTCAATAGTTCTGTGCTATGAGTTCACAAATTGCTTAACCTCTTATTACAGTGTTGAGCAGAAGCCCTCTCACAAGCATAATGCTTCATACATGTAAAGTGTGACCGTTTGTCTTTATTTATCTCTGTATAATTCTCGTTTCATTCCGTCAGTACCGTCGAAATTTGATATCACGTGACTGCACCACAAGTTCCTTTTCTCGGAGTTTAAATCTTGAAGACAAAACAGGGTTGTGATCGACTTGGGTACCGCTGCCTCTACCGCAAATGGTGCATTTTGTTATGCATGAATGGTGCTTGCTTTGAAGAGTACAAGGTCATGAATTACCATTCAATGGGCTTCAACAACGGGGCTCTGCAGGAAGAAAATCCTGACCCAATTACCTAAAATCATGTATACTAGTAGTAGCGTTCAGGAACCCGTACAGGTGAAAAGAACCCCGTACATGTGATGTATATAATTTACGTATTGGGCTAGATTCTCTATTCACTTCTCTCGAAAACAAGGGTATGCTATCGGTAGGGGCCACAATCTGCCATCCATTGAAATACCCAAGTCCCGTGACCTGAAAAATCTGTAGATGAATGAGTTGGGGCTAAATGGGAGGAACCATATCTCCCACTTTTTTGGGGCCGATGATGCCTGACTGAATTCAATACATTCTACCAGTTATTTTAAATGCCTAATACTAATTCAGACTGAGATAAAAGTACTCCTAACCAATGGAAGCCAAATACTCCAACCAGTCACCACAAAGTTATGCCAACGTGATCCACCCTTACAAGGAAGAAACTCAATATTCTCGTATCTCTTAATCTTTTTCGCCTTCCTGCACAAAAATTTCGGGATCTTCCCGTCGCAGCGTTCAAATAAATCAGATCCCATCGCTCCGATTGCTCCAATGGCCGAGGACACCGGAGCCCTAAGGAAGCTCCCGGCTTGTGAAAGGTGCCGGGGACGAAAGACGCGATGCGATTCGAAGCTACCGGCGTGTGAGAGTTGCGTGAAGGCCGGTGCCGAATGCATGAATAGAGACAAAGTGTTGAATAAGCTAGTAACCAGAAGCTATGCGTGGTCGCTCGCGGAAAGAATGAGAGCATTTGAACAGATGGAAGGCCAGAGTACAGATACCGCTGAGCCAGGCTCTTCCAGGAAGCGAAGGAAAACGACAGAGCGCCAACAGTTGAACGAATCAGCAGATAATTCACTGGCAACAAGCACAGATATAGCGGGTGAAAAATCCTATCTAGACGAATCGGAAGAGTCCGATAGCGATCTGCCATACTTCAATCAGCACGGATTGAACAAAGGCTCGAAAAACAACATGGAAACTCTTCTTGTAACAACTTTCTCTGGTGGCGAAGATATACATGTAAGCGAGGATTTAAACAATCAAATTAGAAGATACTCGAGTGGGGCAGGGAAAAGCCCCAGAGAGGTTTTCATTGAAAACGAAAAGTTGGCAATTGCAAAGCTAGGCAGAGATTTTTTGAAGCACGGGCGTAGAAACTATACCAGGAACAAAATTACTGACATCACTGCCTACGACCACAACATTCTATTGCGGCTAGCCCGACGATATATGACTTGCATGAACAGTGCGTACCCGGTGCTCCACGAAGTAATGGTACACTTGCAGTTGCAACGATGTCGGAACAATCCCGACAGGGCGTCGGCAGTTGACCAGTTCCAAATTAAAATGGTGATGGCCATATCGCTAGCGTCGATCAGCCGCTCTCACGTTGCCATCTCGGAAATTGGCCGGATTGCCCACGTCTTCTGGAAATCGGCAACCAAGCATTATGGCAAAGTTCTCGTAGGACGAGGCATAGAAAAAGTCCAGAATATACTACTTCTAATACAGTACACTTTATTGGTCCCAAAAACCGGTAATTTGTGGCAGCTTTCAGGAACTGCCATGCGGTTTGCTACAGAGATGGGGATCTACTCCGATACGAACTCCTCGCAAGACTTTGACCCGCTAACGACCGATATCCGTAGACGTGTGTTCTGGACTTGCTATTGTATTGATCGAACATTGGCGACCGTAATGGGAAGGCCCGTGAGCATACCAGACACCTGGATATCTGCTAAGTATCCTGCGTTAGTGGAGGATAGATTGATCACTGTGAAAGGGTTGATAGACGGTCCTTTGTGTCATTTGAAAGTGGCACAGATCCAGTATATCCGAATCTGTCGTCTTCAATCGGAGATACACAAGCGGCTATACGCTGTGGGAAATTTCTCCAAACTATCAAATAAAGACCTTTCGGTGTGGACTTGGCAAATGTACGACCAGCTACGGCTCTGGAGGGCAACGTATTGCCATCCTGCTCCTTTACTCACCAAGGAATGGGTTGAGTTCCAGTTCCACCTCGCGGTAGTTTTACTCTTGAGGCCTTCACCAAACAGGCCAACACTTTCTCAAGAAGCCGTTCATGTGGCCCTCCACTCTGCGGGTGAAGTAATGAGACTCGTCAAAGTTATGCATAGAGATTGGTCTGCGGTGAGCTCCTGGCTAAGCGCACAGAACCTTTTCATGTGTGGGTTAACATTTGTGAACTCGTTAAAGGAAATGTTCAGATCTCCTTCAAATCAAATATGCACGTCGTTCTTTGAAATATTCTCTCAAATCCAGTCTTGTTCAACAATGCTAGAGACCTTATCTACTGTTGAAGCGGGAACTAATGAGAGAATCAGAAATGCGTTTGAAATGATATCTTCCAACGTGTTACAATCCATAGCTAACAACGCTCCTTATCTACCTCAACGGCCGAACTCTCCCGGGTGTATCTGGGCACAGATTGCACGTAATGACAATGCTTCCCTATGTCGCCCTAGTAAAGTAGAGGGGTTTGTTATTCCGATTGCAACTGAACTGTCAATTATCAGGGATTCTGACATAGGGTGCAGCGGAGACTCAGACGTTGGGGGCTTCACAAAACATTTCAATGAACATGACATCGACGCTTCGGATTGTAATAGTATGCTTGACGTGACTTTAGAAGCATCTGATTACGAAATTCCCAATAAGCGTGAACCTTCAAGACCTCACCACTTGGAACATGAAGATCAGATAAATAATAGAGCTTCAGCAACTTTCAATGCTGCACCTGTGAGAACTCTGATGACACCAGGCAGTCCCAATAATGCATCCCCATTCCCCAATCCGGGTATGGACGGGTTAGCCGCAATTTCCCAGGTAGCGGCCGAAGCCTACCCTATCAGAGACATGAATAATTTACCAGCTTGGCCCGAGATGGATTTAGGTGCCGAGATGGAGAGGTGGTTCCTATATCCTTTCTCTGAACAGAGAGATACGTTTTCGCTGCTATAGCCGAAAAGAAGATTATCCGTTGATGCAGGGTTCATCTCTAAAATATTTCGAAAGCAACATTGGATTTAGGAGGCTTAAAAATTCCCTAAAACAGGCACTTTTGAGGCCCCGTCAGCTCGAAACATGAATTCTGTGCCCTACCCAGAACATCGAAACGCTCACAACTTGTGTAAATACTACAGAGTTATACGAGAACTAAACCCAAATCTCTCTTCATTGATACATCTATTGCGACTTAAGCACTATTGTCTGAACAAGAGAACGCACGATCGACACTACCATTAGCATAGCTATTAGCAATAGATGCCACAGAGCCGTATACACCTGTTATAGAGATGTACGTACCCCCAATGATACAGATAGAAGACAAAACAATGGTCACGGTATTTCTCCTGTTCTCTTTCCACACTTTGAAGGATTGCCTTAGCCAGGTCAATCCGAAAAATTTGTGTTCGTGGTGGCCACCTCCTATTTCGTACAAAGCCATGAAAGCTGGAAGAATGAGGCAGAAGCTGGTTCCTAAAAGAGAACCAATCAATCCTAACAAATCATTGAAGAATGGGATAGCACCAGCAACAACAAATCCGAGAGCTATCACTATTCCCATCATGCTGATCCACGTTACCCAATGGGTTTTGGTATTGGTTTGTAGATGAACTGTTCCTCTTAGAATACAAACAAACGCATATTTAGCCGCAAGATGGGCTTGAAAGAAACAAGAAAAGAAAAGCCCTGGGAACGCTACACCGTAAGCAATCTTTTTCATCAAGGGACCCGCTGAGCCAAGGGCAGGGGACGTAATATATTGCCCAACTTTTCCGTATACAATACAACTGATGACAATGTAGTTGAACACCACAAACCCTTGACCTAATAAAAGAGCCTTTTTGTACTTCTTTTGGTCTCTCATTTCAGCATGAATAGTAAAGAATGAAGCAGAGCCACACAAACTAAGGACCTGAGTCCCGACAGCTGAAGCAATAGTTCTGAAGGGTACACCAGTAGCCACCACTCGAATCATTTTATTTACCGGTCCATTGGTGTTGGCACTTGCAGCCGGGGTTTCCTGCGTCAAGCAGGCAATTGTGACTATCCAAACTGCAAAGAAAAGGGATGCCAACCCAACATATCCACACCAGGACAACCATTTCATCGTCCGTGTAAGGGTACCTAAAATCATAGCCACTGCGGCCGCAACCCCGATCCAAGTAAGGGTGCAAACCGGGTGGCCGGTGACCGCATTGAAGGCAATCGAAGTTGAGAGGATGCCAGCCCCGTACGTGAGTACTGACAAGAGCCAAAAGCCACCACCGATTACCTCACATGCCACTTTTCCAAACATAAGGCTGGCAGCATCTCCAATACTGTGCACACTAGGATGAGACAAGCGAAAGTTGCCAATAACCAAACCGGTCCAGATGGTAAGTATGCACAAAGCTCCTAGGCAAATCAAGCCAGGTATAAATCCTAAAACATGGAAAGTTCCCGGTAAACCAAGCAATCCTAACCCGATTTGAGATTTTGCAATCAAAATCGAAGCTCCCAAAGTGGACACACCCCTGAAGTCTGGCCCGTCTTTTGTTTTTGTAAAGACATTTTCTTCTTCGACATACGAGCCGTATGAGTCCGTGTCATTCCCGCTTTGCTTTATGGATACTTCGCTTTTTGTCTTCGACATTTTACAGATTCAGGGTAGTACTCTCAATTGTATAATTTTTGCCAAAACGAATGAGTTTTCATTTTTATATGATTCTATTGTTTCCTGAGATCTACCCACCAAGTTATTTTGTCTTATCTGGTAAGCCGAGTCATTACTTGTGGGGTGTTGGGGGGTAGTTCGAAATTTCGCAGTCAAACTTCCCGTTTGAGTACCTGCAGGCTCGCGCATCGCTTATCTAGCGAGTCTTGCAAGCGGCTGCTACTCATTGCTAAAACTTGCTGAAGCGGATAGTAAGGTAATGACTCGGCACACGTACCTCTTTGATTCTAAGCTTTTTGGTTGTCAAGTACCTGAATCGTCGGGTCTTTAATGAAGAAAGAAGGGATTCCTTTGGCACCACAGTTCAGTACTCAATGATCGTCAAAGACAGCGTCGGCCCAAGCCCGATGTATTTGAAAATGCCGGTGAAGCGCCGTGGCATAACTGATGGGGAAGCGGAAAATTACTGTCACCCACTCTATAGATAGGAATTGCTTTACTTGAAAAATTACTTTGTTATGCTGATCCCCTGCAGATAACATCATTTGAACTCCATCTTCTACAAATCGTCCAACAATTTATAATCACCTATGCACTGCGAGAACTAACTATATGATTTCATTTTTGAATCTCGGAGTTGGAAGTTTTTCGTATATACCATCGTAGAGACCATCGCTAACAACTGTGCTTCGCAATTTCAAATTAGTGGTGTCTATCAAACTGTCATTCAATTGATCAATACGATCAACGCCGAGAAGTCTCATGTTATTCTTCATTTCTCCTTCTAAAATCAGAAATACTTTTTTCACCCCATCTTCCCCATAGCCTGCCATGGCATAGAGGAAGGGACGCCCAAGCCCAACCCCTTTGGCACCTAAACAGAGGGCCTTTATCACGTCGGAACCCCTCCGGATTCCACCATCTACGTAAATCTCAATCTTGTCTTGCAAGTTTTTCTGTTTCAACATTTCCCTAGCTTCGGCTAAAACCTCCAACGGTGGTCTTGAAAAGTCGAGTTGCCTTCCTCCGTGATTCGATAACAAGACTCCTTCAATCCCCTTTTCGGCTGCTAGCACTACGTCCTCACCCCGCTGAACACCCTTTAAAGCAATCGGTAATTTCGTTAAACTTCTGATTCTTTCAATATCTTTCCAGCCAAATGTCCTTGGGTACTTGGTTTGGTTATTAGCAATAGTAGCAAACTCGGATGCAGCATATTCATCATCTAATCTATTCTTAACATCTCTTTCCCTGTGGCCTAAGGCTGCCATATCAACATTTATGAATAAGCCTTTGACACTACTGAACGATTCCATCTTCTTGATTGTGGCCTCTACGTTGTCCAATTCTTCTTGGCTGTCAAAGTGTAATTGACACCAAAGCTTCTGGTCATCAGGCACTTGCAGAAAAAACTCATCTTTTGAATATGAATTCAATTTAGGGACCATCTGTAAAACATCTGCGGCATAGGCAGCTTTTTGAAGGTTTCTTTCACCGAGGGGGTGGGCATACTTAGCACCTGCGAAGGCTGTAATATACAATGGAAGTGATACTTCGTTTCCCATTAAGGTTGAGCGAGTATCTGGAGGACCGTTGTCTCGAAGAACCATCGGTCTGAAGAACACCCTATTATAAGCGTAATGATTCTCTCTCACCGAAAACTCGTCCGAAGCACCAGTGCAGAAGTAGATGTAAGAGGACTTTGGAAGGACTCGCTTGGCAATGTACTCGAATTCTGAAATATTGAATATAGTATGCAATCCCGGTTTGTTTCTCATGTTCTCCATTATTCTGATAGTTTCTTCAGTTATTTCCTCTTCAAAAATACCATCCAAAGTACCTAAGTGGTCCAAAAAATCAACCATTTTCTCCAACACCTCCTTCGAATGGATCTGCCCGAATTCTAAACTTGCATCTTTACCTGCATATTTCATGATTCGTTCTTTTCCTCCAGGGTGAACGGCCAAAAAGTTTGTGACGTCAAAGACTTGCCCATTGATTGCAACCCAACAATCCTCTGGCTTGTTGTGTCTCATCACCTCATCTACGGTTATGAATGCTGGACCCATATCATTCTTGATGGTCTTTTTCTGGTGTTCAAGCCAATAAATTGATGATGCGGCGATGGCGGATGAAAAAGCAAGCAGGGCAGCATATAAGTATGGTTTCTTGACCTTGGGACCTAGCGACTGGAGTGCCGATGCTTGGTGGACAGATCTTCGATACAAAGTTGTGAAGGCCAATTTCGCTTTGTAAGTGGAATTACCCAATAGCTTGGGAAAGCGGTTTATCATTACAAGAGCTACGTCTCTCCACAAAAGGGGGTTCTGAATGCTTAAAAGTATTGTGTTGTCGGTATTTCCCCTCTTTGTTGTATCTTCTAACGGTAGCATGAATGATTCGGAATTTCTCCGCCGGTTATCTAACAGAACTCAGATTTCGGAATGAGTCCGTCGAATCAAAAAAAAAAATCCTGATAAGGGCTTCTTTGTCAATCGGGGAAGCGATTGGGCCAATTCCGGACGTGGTTCCCTCTATAGTTCCCCAAACGTGCCTGAAACTCACCTCCGGGAGTTGCTGCTGAGAACTAGTCCTGGACCACAAATGTAACCAAATGTAGTCATTCACCCTGCACTAGGAAAATAGAGAACTCTTATCAGTATATTACCAAATACTAAGTACATAAACCTTATATTATCTAGCTATGTACGGGCTACCTAAACCTACTTGAATTTTCTCTGCTCAAGAAGCTCTGCCAAAGCTTTTTTATCCTTGTCTGAGAAAGGAAGAGTAGGGAGCCTTAATGGACCAGCAGAGTATCCAAGAATGTCATGACCAGCCTTAATTCCAGCAGCGTAGTTACCACTCTCTAATAGATCACTGACTTTCCACAAGTATTTCCATTGTTCTCTTCCCTTCTCTATGTCTTTGTTCTTAGTCATTGTGTTCCAGAACTCAACACACTCTCTAGGGAGAATGGATGCAACACCCCAAACAGTTCCCTTTACCCCGTGAGCCATAGACAAAAAGTTGAAGGTGTCGTAGCCAACGAAAACATCAATGTCATCAGACTGATGGGTAAGAAGGTTGGCGTGCTCTCCTCCATTACCGGAGGTGTCTTTCATGTAGTCAAAACCTTTGATTGTAGCAAGCTTCCTGACATCTTCTGCATTAAGATGAATTCCAGTGGCACCTGGCAAATTGTAGTACATCAATGGAATTGAAATGGACCCACAAACGTCCTGATAGAACTTAAAGAGTGACTCAAAGGGCAAAGGATCGTAGAATGGAGGTACCACCATCACAGCATCTGCACCAACCTTTTCAGCATATCGAACCATTTCAATAGCATGCTTAGTGCTGTTGCTTCCGATTCCAGCGATTACAGCAATCCTGCCATCTGCAGCCTCCACATACGCCTTGATAACTGCCTTATGTTCTTCAGTTGTAAGTGTTGGAAACTCACCAGTAGTACCAGTAGTAACTACTCCGTGAACTCCAGCCTCAGCAAGTCGGTCAACTTCATTTTTAATGAATGGCAAGTTTAACTCCTCAGAATCTTCCGTGAAAGGGGTAGGAACAGCAGCTATTACACCTTGTAATTTTCTCATACTTCCACACGATATCTAGGAAAGCTTCATAAAATAAAACTTGTGCCTTTTAAACTAATGTCTGTGTCCATTTGTGTGTGCCTCGGACTATACCCGAAACTTGGGGTAGAATCCTTCCGATTGATTTGATTTTCGGGCTCGTTCCGGATTACTCAATCGGGCAAAGATCGGTCAGGTCCCGATCCAGTGCGCAGGGAAATTTTCACTGATAAGGGAGCTAGCAAATCCATGAACCAACTCAAATTGTGAGAATTCATTCACAAATCATCCCAAAAGATCCAAAAAGAGCATGTCCACTACAATCAAATCACCTACCGGTCGTGAGATCAAATTCAACACCGGTCTATTCATCAATGGTGAATTTAGGTCTGCTAAAGGGAATAATACCTTTACAACCCCAAACCCTACTACTGGAGAAGATTTGGCTACCATTAGTGCTGCTACTGCCGAAGACATAGACATCGCCGCTAAAGCAGCAAGAAAGGCGTTTGTAACCACCTGGGGTAAGAATTCTAAACCATCCCAAAGAGCTGCAGCCCTCCACAAGTGGGCCGATTTGATCGAAAAGAACATTGATACGCTTGCTGAACTCGAAAGTCTTGACAATGGTAAACCGGTATGGATGGCTCGGGAGGTAGATATTGTCGATAGTGTTGGTTGTCTCCGCTACTACGCGGGCCTTGCCGATAAAATCGAGGGCCGTACTATCGAGCAAGAAGAGGGTGTAAGATTAGCTTTCACAAGACTCGAGCCGATTGGAGTGTGTGGCCAAATCATCCCCTGGAACTATCCTATTCAAATGTTTGCATGGAAGGTCGGTGCTGCTTTAGCTGCTGGTAATTGTATCATTATGAAGCCAGCTGAACAAACTCCATTGAGTGCTCTCATTTTGGCTGAACTATCTGTTGAAGCTGGTTTCCCACCTGGTGTGGTTAACGTTGTCAACGGGTTGGGCAAAGATGCTGGAGCTGCCATTGCTTCTCACATGGATATTGACAAGATTGCGTTTACAGGATCAACTATCACAGGTAGAAAAATCATGGAGGCTGCTGCAAAAAGCAACTTGAAAAAAGTTTCTCTCGAACTAGGAGGTAAATCCCCTGTTGTAGTTTTTGACAATGCCGATCTTGATCAAACGGTCAACTGGGTCAGCCAAGCTATTCTCTTCAACCACGGTCAAGACTGTTGTGCTGGTTCTCGTTTATTTGTTCAAGAATCAATCAAGGATAAGTTTATATCTCAGCTCAAAAAGAACTTTGAGTCCCACGTTATTGGTGATCCATTCGACATCAAAACTTTCCAAGGGGCCCAAGTTTCTAAACAACAACAAGAGAAGATTAACTACTATATCAAAGCGGGTCTTGAGGAAGGTGCCACTCGTGTCACCGGAGGTGATGAGAGAATTGCCCATTTACCAGAAAAGTTTAAGAACGGGTTTTTTGTTTCTCCCACCATCTTCACAGATTGCAAACCGGGTATGAAAATTGTTGATGAAGAGATTTTCGGACCTGTCCTTGCTGTTCAAACCTTCAAGACGGAAGAAGAAGCTGTCGAAAAAGCTAATAATACCACTTATGGGTTAGGTGCAGGTGTATTCTCTCTGAATGCCTCTCAATGTATGCGTATGGTTCATGCTATCCATGCAGGTACTGTTTGGTGTAACAACTATATGGCTTTGAGCAATGCTGTTCCCTTTGGCGGAATGAAGCAATCCGGTTTTGGCCGTGAGTTAGGTATTGAAGGATTGAAGGAATACACTCAGACCAAGGCAATCCACTGGAATTATGGTGAAGAATTGACTTGGCCCCTTGACGGTACTAACATCTAGGTCAACAGTGAGCCTAACTTCAAAATCGTTGATATAGGTTTTAAATATAAAGTTTGCTTACCGGAATGGGTATCTTGGATGCTGTAGAAATCATAATGAGTCAAGTTTCAAGTTTAAATTAACTTGACTGCGAAATAGCTGCAAAAAGTTGCCTTATATGGTTAGATTACACTGATTCACCTAGGACATACTACAAAAGAAGTACAATTTGCAATTAATACAGGACATGAAATGCGTTCACAACCAATTCTGGGGAGTTGGATAGCGAGCTCGAGAATTCAGTTAACCCAGCATCAGTTTCTTGGGAATCCCAATTTCAATATTTCATGTGCAACAATTGGAGCCGTATAGTAGCCCTGAGCTGCTGGATACTTGGTTCTCTAAGAACCATGGTACCGTATGCATTATCAAACAAATCAATGATTTGCCCGACGGCTCGGAAGGATACAGAGCATTCAACAAAAAAGCATTTGAAGATTGGAAATGCATACCGTATGGATGGTTTACGAGTCTTCTCGTACTACACTCCCCAACCAGTTTGCTAAACGGTGATATGCGAGAGCAGCTGATTAAAAAGGTTAACTTACGAGTTATATTAAAAATCTATAAAATAAGGATGCCATTAAGGTATAAGGGTATTAAAGAAGTTAACCCATGGAAAAATGGGACATGATCTCCGATTCAGAAGCGCTGGGACGTCTCTCTTGAGTAGCCTGCACGGGCTGAGCATTATAACCAAACTTCGATATCTTTCTTAACTTGGGACCAAGTTTTTCAAAAATCCATGGGATTGGCAATAACGCTACTGAAATGAACGCAAATAAGGAGGTAGCCCAGTCGATATGCAAACGTTCATACATTTGAGTGGTGAATAGTGGGAAAATGGAGGCCATCAAGTATCTCAACAAATTATTAGCACCCAAAGCACTAGCAACAGCAGCAGGGGGGAATGCCATACTAAAGTATAACATGTTGGTAAAGAAAATCAAGATCAAACCAAACCCGAAAGGCACACCAGCAGCAGTGGGAGCCATCCAATGAACATCTTTTCTTCCAGTCCAAGCCAACCAAAACAAAGCGACAGGCAAACATACAGCACCAATTTTTCCTATGAACAAAATACCTTCGGGGTTTGGAGGTAATTTATTACCATTTTCATCTCTGGCACCCCTGGACCCATCTGGATTTTTCTTGTAGAAAATTGTCCTATCAAGAATCATATAGAAAACAACACCCATTACTAACCCTACACCCACTCCAATAAAGGTTAAGCCGCTGACTCCAATATCCATTCTGTATTCTCCTTGGAAGATAATGGGGAAAGCTTCGAAAAAGCCAAACAAAACAGCGAAAACGAAGGCAATATAAAAAGACCACAATAAAACAATTGGTTCCACTACCAACATTTTCAATGGTCTCAACAAAGTGATGAACAAGGTTGTTTTGATGAGTACAGAAGTAGGCGGTTTCTCAAGCTCGATACCTCTCTTTTTAGCTCTCCTAGCCAAAAGAATGGGCCTGTATGTTTCAGGTAAAACCATAACAAATGGTAGCACAGCACCGCTAAACATCAAAGAAACCCACATGGTCCATTCCCAGCCCTTATGCTCGGCAGCGAAACCACCAACAATGGGACCCAATACGGGACCTAAAAAGGGAGCCAAACAGAAACAAGCCATGGCAAAACCTCTTTCCTCATCCACCCAAATGTCATTGATAGTACCCCCGGCGACTGCCAAAGCAGGGGAAGCTAAGAGCCCACAAAAGAATCTTAATATAAGAATTTGGTAGATTTTATCGGATAAACCAATTCCCATGGTGAACAACATTGAAATGGGGAATGAGATGATATAAACAATTCTTCTTCCAAAAGTTTCGGAGATTGGAGCTGCTAACGCTGGGCCAAATGCCAAACCCAATAAATAAAAGGTTAAACCAGAGACGGATAATTCTCTAGAAGCCCCTGTCTCCTTCATCAAATCGAAAATACCCGCAATGAATAAAGAGGAGCCCAAGGAAACACATAAACAAATAGAGGCAGTGGTGGCAGTAACATACCATTTTTTCCAGTTAGGCCAATTGAATGGATTTGCCTTGTCATTTTCACCATCCCATTGCATTTCATGGAGTGCAATCTTTCTTTTGGGCTCATTAGTGTATTGGTCTATTTTTTCGTTATTTTCATCTTCAGCAACGGTTCCGTCAAACTCTTTGATGTGGTTTGGATCATCAATAGTGGAACCCTGGGTTGTATCTGACGCACCACCTTCGTCTTGTGCAATATCACCACCAGGAGATATACTGGACAATTGTTCATGAGCCAGTACTGAATCACCCAGGTGGGGATGTTTAGCCGCATCTGGTTTCACTACGGGCATCTCAGCATCTTCGTTTTCGTCCGCTGTCTCATATGCTGACAGCCCGGTCATCGAATAGCCATCTTGACTTTCCCGATGGCCCTGTTGGACTATCTCCCTCAAAGCTTGTTCGTCCTTCTCTGAAGTACCAAAGAAAACCATAGCTAACTATTTTTAAGGTGGTTGAAAACTGCCGAACGATGTACTTTTATAACCGGGAGAGAAACCGAGGGATACCTGCATATACGTTAAAGAAAGTTTCACGACTAGTAACATTGACAATTTTAACCGACAAGATACATTGTTTCGGTGTGAATATACAGATATTGAAAACACGACCACAGCCGGGCCCCTGAAGTCTTCAACATCTCCTAATGGGTATCATGTTCGAAGTGACCTTCAGAACGGCTTCTGCAAATTTGTAGACTTTTGAGAAATGATCGCAACATAATAGTGGACCGAAAGCAAGCCACTACAGTTCGGTGTCATACTGACAGTGCCTAAAGACTGCTCATATGATATTGAGGGGATCCGTCCCAGTATACGTCAGTGGGTGGGTTAGCATTTACAGAAAGACTTCCATCGGCTTGAAATACTAAAAGCCTGACACACTCGACTTTACTCTGAAACCTAAAAGCCGATTGTGTTTGCCGGCGGAACAAGTTTTATTTTCTTGGATGTGACATTAAACGTAAAAAAGTACGAGGGCCGGGAGTGTATACAACCAACTTCCAGCAAGTTTGGAGACGTAAGTACACATGTGTGCAAGACACGGCTATATACAAGGAGGAGAGCTTTTGCTTCTGTTCCCTTGCTCAAAGTACACCCCTCACTGAAGAATGGCAAAATGAAATGGCTTCTCGGTAAAACTTTCCTAACTGCAGGACCGAACAAACGCATCAACTGACATTCTATTTTGAATTTCTCATTGTATTTCTTTAGTGAGGCTAAAACTTGTGGCCGTTGAGGGATCTTCGACCGGGGCACGACGCACATCATCCCCGTAATACGTTTTAGCTCTAATGAACCCGAACGTGAAGTTGAATAGAAACACCAGGAACACAAAGGCAAAGAAGATGACAAAAAACTTCATTCCGAGTGGCTCGATCAAAGAGTTGAGAATCAATCCCAAAGTTTCTGCGCTGATGCTGGACTTGTTACCGCTGAAATTGGGGTGTGGGTTTTGGTTCATGCATTTGTACCAAAAGTTGCAGGGTTTTTCCAACGCTGGAACAATCAAATCAGGCGAGCAGTTGTTTTCGTAGTATTTCTTCGTGCACTCTTCGATCTCTATCAAAAGGTCCGTAGACTGTTGCACCAATTTCACCTCGATGTCTTTCCGAATCGTCCTGATAATGCAATACACCAAATAGAGGGCATACACACTGATTGCGGTGTTGATAATCATTTGCAAGTAGGTAGAAATGATGTACGGGTATTTCTCTTTGGGGATGCTTTCTTGCCTCCAAGGGGGCGGGAGATTCACCGCTCCTAGAGAATGAGCTTGATTGGAGTATGAGTTGTTATACGCGTTGAGTGAATTATTCAAACTCATGTGGCTGGTATCCTCTCTTGAAAGCTCCGTGGAGTGTCGCCCTGGCGAGGGTCCCGGCGAGTAGTAGTAGTGGTGGTGGTGGACTTGGACCGAGGGGGTATTGCTAACTCGAGATAGACTCGATATGTCAGACCTGTTGACAGATTCGTCAAAATTGTGCTGTGCCATGTCCAGCACCTGTGCAGGAGTCGGTGTGGAAGATCGCTGGTACCGTCTGTATAAGTATGACTTGTTCATAAGATTATCAAACGTATTCTCCTCGTCGTAATCTCTTTTTGTTGGATTATAGACAAAATTGGGCTCAGCATCTTCTAGGAATAACGAGTTATCACTGTTCGTACTGAATGAGTTTATGTGACGTGTCACCAAAGACTTCACGTTGCTGACATCGTATTCTTCGTCTATGTCGTTCTTCTCCGGTGGAGGTAGAAGTTTCATGGCATACTGCGCCCCCATAACTGTGGGCAGAAATAATGTCTGGGACAATGCCGACACGAAGCTAGAGTTTTCCGGCTCGACTTCCACGTCCATGTTCTTAATTGGGGTGGAAGTTTGACAATCTTGTGGATCCATGCCCTTGATAGTATTCAAAGACGACGCGTCGCTTTTATCAACAGAGTCCACATCCATGGCGTCGCTTACGTCCGCATGGGTGTTCACATCATATGCCGTCTGGAACTCGTTAAGACTCAACGCCAGAAGGCTTCCGTCAATATCCATAATAGATAGTACGCGATCGTGTTATCGCTGCAAAAAAAAAAAAATAAAGCGACTTGAATCGCATCTCATCGCAGAGTATCATGGGAAGCAAGAAGAAGAAACAAGAAAAGAAGAAGGACTTTGTGAAACAGAGACTCAAAGTGGGTAAGACTGCAAAAGCGGCAAACCATACGGACACTTCCTTCAGAGCAAAAGCCATTTCCTTGCCGAACCAAGCCATTGGTACCAAATCCATAGAACAGTACATTTCCTTGACCAAACACCATTCTTCTACTACGAGGAAAGAAGTTTTGGTGATGCTCGAGAAGAACCTCCCCACAGACCTGAAACTCAAGCAGCAGCTTGTCAAAGCTTTGATCCCTATGATAACGGATGAGGCAAAAGAGGTTCGTGATGCCCTTCTCGCTCTAATGAAAGCTATAATTGCAACTGGTCCCACTTTGATGGAGGTCAACTCCCAACAACTCATTCTTTACATTCACTCTGCTATGAATCACATCGATCCTCTGATCCACCATGGATCCGTGAATTTTGTCAATCTAGTGATTGATAATTTCCCGTCGCATCTCATCAAGTCACACTTCGTGAAGACTTTGGACGGATTCTTCAACTTACTCAATTGGTCCAAGTCTGGTAAGAAAACAGTCTCCAATGTGCTGAAGAAAAACTTGATCTTGTATTTGTCCAGCTTCAAAAAGTTCTTGGCTCTCAGTTTAGAAAACACCGAAAGTGCTTCTCGTGTCTTTTACAGCCCATTGACCCACCTTTATGCATTCCCTACTTCGACTAACCCTTACAATCAACTCAACTTATTTAATGTCTTGAATGGGTCTTCCACCGATTTGTTGAATAGAAAAAGAATTATTTCGGAAACTTACAAACCGTGGATCACCTTCAACTTGAATAATTTAGTCAATGAAGCATCTGAAGTGAGTGACCTTTCTAGCTCAATTCTTGAAACTTTAGAGTAGAATGTAACGAATAATGAACACAAAGAGTAAATGCATATAAATTTCTGTATTATACAGTAATCTAAGGTGTTCTCGATATTTTTACCAGGAACTGTGTGTGTTGGGTACCTCTCCAATCTATAACCAAACATGAAAAAAAGCTAAGCGTCCAAGTTTAGGGTATGCAACATACTATCTATCATCTCCAAATCTCTATTATACATCAACAAAGAGTTCTTTCTGATTTCGGCGTCTTCATCGAATTTACCCGTCAAGGAAGGACCCACCGGCACGAAATCCTTCATAAGATCGTCACTAACTCCGTATTTCTTCGACAAGAAGTATCTGATATCATCCACTAATTCGATAGTATCCGTTGACTGTCTTTGTTCGATACGGTTGGCACTTTCCATTATCAATTGGTTCAACTGAGACAATAATTCAGGGGTGTGGTAAATATCTTCAAGGTTACTTGCGATCATTTTAGAGGTAAAAGTTTCCAATTTGTTACACCTTGTTGCCCAACTAATTCTCACCAACTCAAAAATACTATAACCCACTCGTTCCAGTAAAAGGTTCATTTCTTCCAAGGAATAGTCCTTGAACTTTGACGTGATATTGACGGCACAAAGGCCTTTGAGCTTTTCCAATAAAAGTTCATCCGAAAGGTATAAGAGATCAATTGTTAAGTGTAATGGGATAAAATCGACATTATCATGGTACAAATACGCAAGAACTAATTCGGCAACCTGGCTATTCGTGCAAGTCACAGATATTACCGGCAAATCTCGGGGCTTAAACTTTGTTCTATCGAGGACTTCGAAGTCGTTATGAGTGATCGTGGGTAATTCGTTTTTGCCACTGAAAATTTCTGAGTTGAACATCGTTTCAAAGTACTCCGACCTAATCAACATGCATTTGTGGCATGGGTAGCAAACCACCGATTCCATGTCGACGTCCACTATCAGAAGAACAATATCGGGGGTACAATCACTTACTAATAGTTGTGACTTCAAATTGGCTGCTAAATGCTTTGTTGAATCAATATCCTCGAAATCTGTATCCTCTTGGAGACTTAAGGGTACGACTACTTTAGCATCAAGTACCTTTTGAAGAAAATCGGACATGTCTAAACGAGATTTCTCTATGAAGTATCGTGAGTTTTGGTGGTTAACTTTGGACTTCAGCTTATGGTCCAACTCTTCGTAACGAGATATTGCGGCAGATAGATCGCTCAACTCATACGCGGTAGCCAAGTCACTTCCGTTCTGGATTTCGTCCAAAGTCAATCGATCGGTTCTCAAATATATATAGTTGAGTAAGAGATCGCATACTTTAGAATCATACGGTATTTCTACCTCCACCTGATCATGCCAATTATTATTTACCTCATACGCAAGCTTCGGAGACCGGGCTACCATAAGCATCCTGTTGACATAGTAGGTCTCGTCGTCCGTAGATATAAGAATAAGGTCTTTGTTAATAAACTTGTTATTCGTTAGAATTCCAGTGATATGAGAAGCAAACGGCTGGTTCACGTCAACTTTTTTGGAAATGTCGTAGCTTAGTAACAAGTCTCGGATCCTGTAATTCAATGCTCCATAAATACATCTCTCACCCTCGAAACTATCTCTATCACAGATGGCACCTCTTTTCAAAAGAATCTCCACAATCTCGTAATGGCCACAAATGGAAGCAAGGATCAAAGGAGAGTAATCCCACTCATCTGTTTTGTTTATCTCTAGGTTTGGAGTGTTTAGGAGTGTTTCCACCGTTTCTATGTCGCCAATACGGCAAGCTAGAAGCAAATCGTTGAAGGTTTCCATGGCGAGAAATCGCGGTGGCTGCAAAAACTGAATAAAACGAATTAGAAAGCAATGGCCAGAGAAGCCAAAGTGGTGGAGTGTGTTCAACCATGGGAAAATGGCAGAAATGAAGAAGGCGAGTTGTAGTTCTACTTTGATAATCTATCTGTGTGTATGCAAATGAAACATAAAAATAAAAGGAAACTGTCAATTTCACCTTTAAAAGTCCTAGGAACTTTAACTTCAGTTTGGTACACAGGACAGAAACCAGAGGAATGTTAGTCAATTCTAGAAAGCTGACATTTTCGGCGAGGTACTGGGAAATCAAATCGATAGTTCTGTTTCTACCTAAGATATCCAGAGATTTAAAACTTCGACCAAATAGATATGATCATCTCTATTATACACTATTACACACTACGACATCCACACATCTCCAACAACTGAGAATGCTTGTATCTCCTCCTCAGTGAAATAGACCGTAAAACCCCTCAAATTCGGATCTTTATCAGCATCCTCCCCTATAGAAGAATACGCACACCAAGTGTATCCGTTACAATACTGGCGCAAGTTTAGCCATGCTCTATTACTTTCACCCTCTGTGTGGTCCAATGCAATCGTATGTGACGGAGGAACTACAGCATTTTTGATGACGAGTTTTCCCTCGAAAAAAGTTCGAAAGTCTTCCAAGCTGGTGAACTTGGTATACCGCTTTTTTGACTGGAACTCTTCTGCCAAATCGGTCTTCTGCCCACAGAATTGGAAGCCAGAGTTGAACCATAGAAGGGTATGGTTATTTTCGTCACTGATGTGTGCGGGGTGATTAGAACAAAGTTCTTGAGACTTAAAGTCCTTCTCTCGATTTATATCATTGAACCTCTCAGAAGAAGGTGTTAATTCACCAATAGCTGCCGAGTAGTGTTCGTTGAAAGAATACTCCTCATCTCCAAGAACTAAGAAACTCAACCAAAAAAGTTCTTTATCCCCATAAACTCTCGCACTTACGGGAAAGGCAAAGTTCAACTGAGCCATGACAATAGCGTGGAAAAAATGCTTTTTCCTATTGATTATGACCATTCCACTTTCTTGGTAATGGCTCATACCTTTGAAGAAGTCCCTGTCAAAACTGTATGCCGACGGTTGACCTATTCCGAATACCACGGAGTCAAACTTAGATGGTAGAAGCTTTTTAAAGAATACCAAGTCGTTGGTGGGCCTATACTCTACAGCTTTCCTATCTTTGAAAAATAATGTCCCGTTCTCCTGATATTTCTTCATATCGAAGAATTCAATTGGGGGCATCATGGGTACTGTATCTGCATCCATGAGGATCATTTCGCTAAAAGTGTTGAAAAAAGTGGCAAGGATCTTGTTTCCAAACCCTTCGAACTTGTGTAAGTACTTCTCTTCCACACTAGCGGAGACGTTGATGAAGTATACCTCTTGTTTAGGCATCTCCGTCACAATGTGTTCCAAGCCTAGGAATTTCATGTCGTCCGTTCTGGATACAGCTATGATTTTATCTATGGATTCTCGGGCCAAGTTTTTGAAGTACACCACCTGAATCGGGAGTTTGTTCCCAAGATACCGAAGTACTTTGATGAGTCTTACAGTATCCGACATGTGGCCATCAGAGACCGTTAACACTATTCCTTTTCCAGACAAGACGGTCCTCATCTTGAACAAAAACGAGGCCCCCTTGGACCACAAGTCGTTCGATATCTTGATCTCGTGTCCGTTGTAATCTTCAATACTTGGATACATACCGGTTAGCCAGGGGACAACTTTTGAGAGCAATTTAGAGTGACCCAACGCCGTTTTGCTACCGGTTTCCACGTAGCACTTGTCATACACCCGTAAATATGTAAGGTAGTCATGCAAAGTTTGTTCTTGTGTTCTGATACGATCCCAACCAAACCTGTAGGTTCTTCTGATATCCTCCAAGTTAGCCACTTCCCCTTTTTCTTTCTTCTTTGCCACCTCATGCTCTTCGTACTTTTCATAAGTTTCATAGAGGCTTTTGTCATAATCAAGCCCCAAAATTGGATTGAGAAACCAGTCTTCATCTATAAATTGCAAGTTCTTGAAGAATAGATCACACTTTACCAGACTCTGCAAGTTCAGGAACGTGTCGAAATTGATTTTTGTGAAAAGATTGTCATAGTTAGATGAGTGAATCCACACATCGTTTGTTTGATTGTATGCCAAATTATCTTCAAACGTAAACCTTGACAGGGTCAATTGGGGGGTGAGAGAAGTAAATCCAGACTTGTTAGCAACGAGCACATTATACCCTATTAGGCAAACCAGTAGGAATATAAGCACCCGAGTCACTTGGATTTTGAACCTGCTTGTTTTGAACATACAAGATGGCTTGGAAGATTTTTGTCATCAAGAACGAGGTGCGCACGTCGATTGCGCGTTCGTGCGGCTGAGCATAAGATTTCCAGCTCAATGCCATCGCGGAGGCAAGACCGAGAATCGATCACCTGAGAGAAACAACGCAGCATTGGTGCTGTATATAAATATCCGCCATCTTTTGTTTAAAGTTGCACAACGCCCTGCTAAAAAGCCGTAGCCGAATCCTTGGCGGATCAACAAAAGAAATGTACTCTACCGGTTCACGGCCGCTTTGAACCCACACGCAGAGTTGCAAGGTTCAAAAGGTGCCGATATGATATCACTTAGACACTCCTGGTTTGCTTCACCTGGTCGCGAACTAATTTTTGATTGCCCCAGCTTGCCTTGAAAGCTATCAACGAAATCCTGCGATGATATCTCAAGCAGGATAGATACAAAATAATTTGTGAAAATAATTTACAATAGCGTTTAGCTTGAAAGGCTTTTTCAAATCAAGTGGAGATCCAGGCTACCTTACCAGATTGGGTGAAGGGAACAAAGATTCCGTGCCCTACGACGGTATGATAATGACCAAGATAATTTCGGACGTGGAAAAGCACTGGCAAGAGTTTCAACGCCGTGTGCTGTGCCACCCAGCTCTCGGTCTTTGACGAAGGGCAGTCAATTATTTTCGTCGCAGCATTGAGATATGTCATGCTTCTACCCCGGCTCTGAGTATTGGCAGAGCCGTCATATCGGCAATCTTGCTGTCGCACGACAAACGGTTTTTTCTTTTTTTTTTGTGTGGCATACTTTTTTATCTCACGCCTTTGCATGCTTATCGTAGATAAGGAATCCTATGATGCTGCGTATCTCAAATCAACTGAGATGCACCATTAACGCTTCCTTTCAATTTTGAGCTGACGAAAACGATGCCTATCAGGGAAATAGAGGGCTACACGGGCGCTTTTACCGTGTCTCTCTTGTCTGTTGAAATTGGTGGGGAAAACTGCAGATGGCCCAATTACTATTTCCCCCCTCTCCGAACCGAGAAACTTACGAAATTCAAAACCATTACGTCTCAGATTCTATTGATGTCGAGGGGTTCTTGGTGGAGAATTCTTCATCGGTGCGGCAATATAGTTTCCCTGCGTCGTAAATGGAAAATCACACCTTTGCTCGTTCAAAGTGCCGTGTGCAAGTTTAAGTGCTGATGCATGAATATCCTAGCGCCAAAATAGCACGAGACTGCTGTCGTTGTGGTGCCAATACGCCGTGTAGCGCTCGCCAGCTGGCCCTCCGCCCCTGCCTGCACAGGGCTTATCATTGTTTTTCCACCAATAGAATGCGTGTATCTATTGTAACTTTCCTGCTCTGATGTTCCCATTTCCATCCTGCACACAGGCTTATCATATTCTTGCAACAATAGAGTTATCCCCAATATTTAAAGACTTATTTCCCCATTGTTCCCATTAAAGTTTCCAAAGATGGTCGCCAAAGAGTTGAACTATATCAGGTCTAAGGAACAGGCTGAAGGCTCTGATAATGAAAAATTTGGGGGGATATACATCGATGCATTTGATGCTGAGGATAGCAAGCCTGAGTTGACAGGATTTGCTAAATTTGTTGACAGTTTCAAGGAATACAAAGACCCAAATTTGGTTATTGACCCAAACTTGAGTGAAGCAGAGAAGTTGGCTATCAAGACAGCTAATGCTCCTTTGAACAGGAAGTTGAAATCCAGACATTTGCAAATGATCGCTATTGGGGGTTCTATTGGTACTGGGTTGTTTATTGGGTCTGGTGGTGCTTTGAGAAATGGTGGACCTGCAGGTGTGTTGATTGCGTACATTTTGATCGGGACCATGATCTACTGTACTGTACAATCATTGGGAGAATTGGCGGTGACGTTCCCCGTTTCTGGTGCTTTTGCAACTTATAACTCGAGATTTATTGACCCAAGTTACGGGTTTGCCATGGGTTGGAATTATGCCATGCAATGGTTGGTGGTGTTTCCGTTAGAATTGGTGGCAGCCGCAATCGTGGTACAGTATTGGAATAAGAATATAAACTCTGCCGCTTTTGTGGCTATTTTTTGGGTATTTATTGCAATTATCAACTTTTTTGGTGTCAAAGGGTATGCAGAAGCAGAGTTCACGTTTTCGGCCATCAAGGTGATTGCTGTTATTGGGTTCATGTTTTTAGGTATTATCTTGTGTGCTGGTGGTGGCCCAAACAAAGAATACATTGGAGGTAAACACTGGGGTGACCCGGGTGCTTTCGCCAACGGGTTCAAGGGGGTTTGTGTGATTTTCGTTTCTGCTGCTTTTGCATTCGCCGGTACCGAATTGGCCGGTTTGGCTAGTGCCGAAACCAAGGACCCTCGTAAGTCTTTACCATCCGCTACTAAGCAAGTGTTTTGGAGAATTACTCTTTTCTACGTGATCTCCTTGTGTTTGGTCGGTTTGTTGGTTCCATATGACGACCCACAATTGGAAGGTACTTCCAGTTATGATGCTAACGCTTCCCCATTCGTTATTTCTATCCAAAATGCTGGAATCTCCGGACTTCCTCACGTTATGAATGCAGTCATCTTGATTTCTGTGTTGTCAGTTGGTAACTCTTGTGTTTACGCTTCTTCTCGTACCATGGCCTCGTTGGCTGCCTCGGGAATGGCACCAAAGTTTTTGGGTTATATCGACAAGGCTGGTAGGCCGATGTATGCCATTATTGTCCAAACCGCTTTTGGTTTGATTGCATTCGTCACCGCTTCTGACAAAGCTGGTGAGATTTTTGACTGGTTATTGGCATTGTCCGGATTATCGTCCGTTTTGACTTGGGGCTCCATTAATTTATGTCTCATTCGTTTCAGAGCTGCCTTGAAAGCCCAAGGAAGAGGCACCGATGAACTTGCCTTTACTTCTCAAGTTGGTATTTTCGGTGCTTGGTGGGGCTTCTTGATGAACATTGCAGTTTTGGGTTTCCAATTCTGGATTGCTTTGTTCCCATTAGGTGCTTCTCCAGATCCTGCCGCTTTTTTCAAGGCCTATCTTGCTGTCCCTGTTGTTATAGTCTTCTATCTCTTCCATAAATTCTGGAAGGGAAACTGGAAGATTTTCTTCAGAGCTCACGAGATTGATATTGACACTGGTAGAAGAGAATTAGATTTGGATCTTTTGAAACAAGAGATTGCAGAAGAAAAGGCCGAATTTGCTACCAAGCCTTTCTACTACAGAATTTACAAGACCTTCTGTTGAACAAAGGTGTAATCAACGACAACTTGAGTCCAAACGACTTTTTAAGTGATTGTTTAGTAGACCTGAACGACGAATAATATAAAATTTGTAATATAAGGAAAACTTTAATAATTTTCAGTAGTGTTAATTGCTTTATGTTGATAAGATGAGCTGCACGATTTTGCATGAAATAGATCGGGATATTGAACAAGCCAAAGGGGAGAGGCGATTCTAAAACCTAAAAGCACTGCATTTATGCTGTTGTACTGGCTCTGCCAATTTTCGAAACAAGTAATTTATGAATTTCTTGATGGCCCCGTAGTATCAGGGAACAATGCATTACGACCTGTAAGTCAATACTTGAACATCTTGCGTAACGCAGCTGTCTCACGCAATTCTCTATTACTGCTTGTTTCCTTATCCATACAAGCCGACATTTCAAATGCATTGGTGCTACCCAATCTGTATGCTCTAATCTCTGATCGGCCCTATGGTATGACCAAGTGAGGTAAACCATAAGATCCCCTATCGGCTTCTGCTACTCACGAAACGCAACCCAGCCCTGTTTGTGCCATCCCCGTTCATACATGGAATACCTACATCAAAAATGTGCAGTCGAATTTATATTGTTGCTATAATCACAAATGGGTTGATATTAGGGAGAAGCCTTCAAGGGCTAAGTTTCGTTGGTTTGCTAGGCATACCATGTATTGTTAAAGAAACTACGAATTACCTTCTAACGCCTAAACCTTTATCTCATGTGGGTAATAAATCTTTCTTTCCACCCCTTCCTTTGTCAACACTACCATTCTAATAACACCACCACTCAGTCCATCCCACCTCATTGCTTCGCTTAACGCCGTTTTTATGAAGTCAACCGTCTCCTCTTTGCTCATATCCTGTTTGAAGTTTTCGTTACACCATCCGTACACAAATCCAGATCCCAGACCGGCAATTGCGTATTCTTGTTGGTGCACACTTCCTCCTAAGGGGATGGAGTAAACACTTCCACCCACTTCGTCGTCGTATCCAGCACAGATAATTCCAGCGGTCAAGTTGTCTTTATTGTTATAGCATAATTCCTGGAACACATTAGCGACAATTTCGGTAGTGGGTTTTTCTCCAGGGGGTAATTGGGAAGAGTAAATCTGAAGATAGTACTTGACGATATCGGCGACAGCTTGGGTGTCAGCAGCCGATCCAGATCTACAACAGTAAATGGTGTCGTGAATTTGGGTAAGTTTGTCAGTGACACGATTGGCAATGTAAGACCCAGTGGTGGTACGAGAATCGGCACCGAGGATGACCCCATCACGGAACTTGACGGCCATAATGGATGTTCCCATGGAAACCTCTCCCTTCTTGAGGTGGTTGATGTCGACTGATATCCCGTTCATTTGGCTTGATGGATTGGACTTGGTGCGAAGTAAATTCAAGTCTATAATTTCTGGTGGCGATAGTTGCCACCACACTACCGAAGTCTCGCGGTAGGTTTATGTCTAGCCCGTGGTGGGAAGTCACGCAGGACCGGACCAGTTTTTTTTTTCAGTGTGTGAATCTGTGTTAGATCCATCCTTATACGTTAACCCATATACATTGCCATAACGAGCATTTGAGTGGGTACCAGTCACGTGGGATTTACTAGAACGAATAGTGTTCTAGCACGAATGGTGTTTCTCGTACGAATAATGCTCCTACAATACTACCCATTTTCGTGAGGAAAGAGACCTGCATATAGTAAGATCCACACAAGACTCATGAACTCTAATGGGGGATCTGGAGCTGAGGTTACTGCAAGATATACATATGCGATCGCCAGCACAAGCATACATCTCGACGCAACTGTCGATCTCGAGCGGTCACTGGGGCCGCAAATGTCACTAAAGAGGAGCGATATTGAAACTTGCATGAAACAGAAGTTCACAGGACCAATTAGCTTGGCCAACACAAGTCAAGTATTTCTTCGAAGCATATGAATAACCTTTGACGCTTACTCGTTAGCAACTGAATGTCTGGACACTATACAGTATGCGGACCAACGAGCTGTGCCCCGTAAACCAAAGGAGTACGTGGTCGTGCCTACCCGGCATATCCAACGCGTACTACTCCAAATCGCATCAAATTCCTGCAATGAGTATGCTTGTGCTTTGGTTCTTGATTTATGGCTTCTTGGCCAACTGGGCTGCGGCCCTCCCGGGGCAGATTATCACATCCAGTGAGCAAGAGCATCTCAATGGGGACCCACCAATAACGCATGTGGTGTCGTTTGAAATAACCTCAAAATATGCCGATTCTGAAACGAACGTATTGGAAGAAACGGTGCTTGGCCATCTTGTGTTTGGGCTTTTTGGTATCACTGCTCCGAAAACAGTCCACAACTTTGTAACTTTGGCCAATTCAACGTATGGTTACGGCTACTTGAACAACAAATTCCATCGCGTGATAAGAAACTCTATCGTACAAGCGGGCGACTTTGATGGGAAAGGTGGTCGTCTGGTGTACGGAGCTGTATTCAATGATGAAACATTTGAAATAAAGCACAATAAACTCGGTCGGTTGAGTATGGCGAACTCAGGAAGCAACACAAATGGTGGACAGTTTTTCATATTGACGACCGATGAACACCCTATGCTTGACGGCCACCATGTGGCGTTTGGACAGATGATCAAGGGGTTTGAGGTTTTGAACGAAATGAACCATGCCGAGATTGTTGATGATCAGTTTGTCAAACTGTTCATAATTACAAATATCGATACGTGGATGTTGTTCAACACGGAGATCACTTTGGACGAACCAGAGAACCAACCGGTCATCGAGGTGGTGGGCCCAACCACTAATTACCTGTTCATGTTGGTGTTTATGCTTGTGGCAGCGATAGTAATGATTGTGAGACGGGGATACAGGAGACAGGCGGTGATTGATATTAAGGACAAGGATTATTTTTGAAAAAAGAGGGGTCTGTTACGTGGTGAACTTGAGTGAGACCAGGTACACAGGGCGAATATAGGGCCGTGGACTGAGCTGCAGAAGGATGTTTGAAGCCAAAAAATGGATTCTGTACACCCGTCCCTACTTACTAGTCCCACCGGACTAATTGTACGGGATCAAACGCCAGTCTTACATTATGCATGGAAAGTCTTTTGGGGTCAGGTTCAGTGAAAACAGCCCTCATCATTTGATACAACCCCTTTGGCATGAATAACCCTTCGTTTCGTGGACCCTCAGGTAAGTGGATCAGTTACATTCTTGTTAATAGAAGAACCCCGGTTCTTGTAGCTGCTGCTAGGTCGATCTATTTGCGTGATGAAGCTTGTGATTCTGCTTCTGCTTCGTCACGGTTGTGCCGATTTGATACCCCCAACTCTGTTCGTCAGCGTTACTCACAACGTTCACACTTCATAGATTCAATCTACAATATTTACACTGAAATCTCGTCTATTTTCTATTCACACTCAAATCTACTAATCCCAAGAGATACCAAGACATCAACCCCACAAACACAAAACCACTTATTTTCATCACCTTGTACCAGTAGTTTTCTTTTGTATACTTGTAAACCACATACACATCGACTTTGCTCAAATCATCAAACAAGTCATTGTAGGTGATTGTTACCTTCTTGTGGCCTTCGCTGACATCCAAGTAAGACTTCTCGTATCCCGTGTCAACGCTTTCAAACTTCACAGGGCTACTGATGTTAACAAACTCAGCATTTTCCGGCAAGTAAAAGTTCAATTTCACGGTTTCGTACGTCAAGTCTAACGGGGAGTTAAGTAATGGGAACCTCAAAATATACTGATCATCGTCGAGCTTGCGCAAATGGGAGTCAAATTTCTGGTTGTAACCAAACGTAAAGTTATAGTTCCAACCGCCGAAAAGAGGGAACCGAGGTTCAAATAGCAAAAAGTTTTTAATCTTCTTGTGGGTGGAGACCATTCCCACTTTATCGGTAAAGTAATAATCGTCGTACTCCATGTCACCCGTAGTTGGGAATTCGAGGTGAGATAAACCCCAGTGGTTTCTGATGGTTTCGTACCGTCCTTTCAACCACTCAACACGCGAGAACCCATTCTTCAACTTGGCTCCGTCATGGAAAACTTCATAGTACTCTTCGATTTGGAACTCGTTTATGTCACTGGAGGGCAACCATACTCCTCTTTCGAGATAATGCACCTTGCCTATTGGCTTATTGTGGTCATACATGATGCCAGTAGGGCTAACCGAGTACGGTGGCACGTTTTCAACGGGGCCAAAAGTAAGTGTCCTGTCAGCCACTACCCCCTTCACTTCTGGCACGTCGGTGGTTGCAAGCTCAGAGACATTGTGTTCCAAAAGTTGCATCTCCTGGCCCTTGTTCAATCCTTCGAACACCAAGGTGTATTTTTCTGTTTCGTAAGGAGAAAAGTTGAACTTGTTGAACTTGAGGAGGAGGGTCTGCACGTCGCCCAACTCGATTTCGCCAGGGATTGGCACCAAATTGTTGATATAGACGTATCTGATTTTCAAGTGAGCTCTGGTGTTGGGAGCTAACGGAATTGGCAAGGTGATATTGTAAGTTCCGGGCTCGGTCTCGGCAGCTTCCAACGCATTCACCTCCTCCAACAATGCACTAAATACCACCACTTTGCCCGCGGCGTCAAATCCATCGGGGATCTTGAAGAGGTACAGATTGGCAGGAGAGTCGCCGCTGTTTGTGGCCTCAATGAGCACGGTTTCTTTGATGTAAGACTTCTTCAAGTCAACCGTACGAGCGAATTGGTTGTTGATCCATGCCTGGTTCGCCAAGCAGAGGGACAACAACGAAAAGATGAGGTAGAAGTTCATTATTAACAAGTCGAAATTGTCCGGTTCGCGTACAACTGCGGGTTGCCCCAGCGAATTTTCAGTTTTCCGGTGCCAAATTCACAAGTGCGGGCCGACGTGCAAATTGACTGCAAAAACCGGTGCCAGTCAAGTTGCTCGTTTCACAGCTTACACTTTTTTCGAATCACTGGTTACCCGCCAAAAGCGTTCACCATTTTGCTGCGCGAGTTTCTTGCTAATTTCACCATGTCTTTCTCTGATCTAATCCCTGTGGTCAACAAGCTCCAGGATATCGTCACCACCACCCAGGTAAGCGACCTCGACTTGCCGATACTTGCCGTGGTGGGCTCGCAGAGCTGTGGCAAATCGTCTGTCTTGGAAAACATTGTGGGGAAGGATTTCTTACCTAGAGGCACTGGAATCGTCACCAGAAGACCGTTGATCCTTCAATTGGTCAACATAAGTGGAGACCAAGAAAAACCCAGAGACAGCAGCGCCCGGCACCGGGAGAATGGCGGTGGGCACCGTGACGTGAGCCTGGGAAGCAGCTACCGCGAGAATGGCAGTAGCAATTACCATGCAAACAATAGCAGCTCCCGGGACAATGTCGGCACTAACTCTGATTCCGACGACTCGAAGGAGATCGACCTTGAAGAGCACCTCAGGCGGCTTTCCGTGAAATCAAAGACCACAGACATCGAGTACGGAGAGTTCCTCCATCTCCCCGGAAAGCGGTTTTATGATTTCAAGGAAATCCGCCATGAGATTGAAACTGAAACCAACAGAGTTGCCGGAAACAACAAAGGAATCAACCGGGTGCCAATCAACCTCAAGATTTTCAGCACCCGGGTTTTGAACTTGACGCTTGTTGACCTCCCCGGTATCACCAAAGTTCCGATTGGCGATCAACCGGGAGACATCGAGAAGCAGACTCGCAACCTCATTTTAGAGTACGTATCTCGCCCCAATTGTATAATTCTTGCCGTGTCGCCGGCCAACGTGGACTTGGTCAATAGTGAAAGCTTGAAATTGGCCAGGCAAGTGGACCCAACGGGGAAACGCACGATTGGGATCCTCACCAAACTTGACTTGATGGATGAAGGAACAAATGCCCTTGACATCCTCAAGGGCAATGTTTACCCGTTGAGACTTGGATTTGTCGGAATCATCAACCGGTCTCAGCACGATATCAGTGTAAACAAATCACTTAGAGATAGCTTGGATGATGAAGAGCAGTTCTTCTCTAATCATCAGGCATACAGAGCCATAGCTGGTAAGTGCGGTACAAAATACCTCTCGGTCAAGTTGAACCAAATCTTGATGTCTCATATTCGAGAGAAGCTTCCAGATATCAAGGCGAAGTTGAGCACTTTGATTGGCCAAACTGAACAGGAGTTGTTACAGTACGGGGGCAGTACAATCGACGAGCTCGAAGATAAACCAATCTTGATCCTCAACTTGATGACAAAGTTTGCCCATAACTTTATCAACTCTATCGATGGCACAAACATCGCCGAGGTCAGCACTAAAGAGTTGTGTGGTGGTGCTCGTTTATACCACATTTATAATGAAGTTTACGGTAATGAATTGAGCCAGATTAACCCAACCCATAACTTGACTCTCCAAGATATTCGTACTGCAATCCGAAACAGTACTGGCCTGAGGCCGCTGCTTTTTGTGCCAGAACTTGCTTTCGACTTGCTCGTTAAACCTCAAATCAAACTCTTGGAAGAGCCTAGTAAAAAGTGCGTTGAGATGGTTTACGAGGAGTTGATGAAAATTGTACATAATATCTGTAGCTCAGGTGTCGAAATCAACCGGTACCCAAAGTTACAGATGAAGTTGATTGAAGTAGTGAGTGATCTTTTACGGGAAAGATTGGGACCTACAATCAAGTATGTGGAAAGTTTGATCGAAATCAATAGGCTGTACATCAATACAAACCATCCAAATTTTGTGGGTGCAGCTAAGGCTATGAGGATCGTTTTGGACGAGAAGCGGGCATCGGGTTCCGCCAGCGATATCAAGCATTCTGGTGACGGCATCACTGATGGCCTCGGTGGTATCGCTGACGCTGCTGCTGGTAAGCCTGGCAATGCTGTAGAAGGAGCCGATATTGACATCGACGAAATTGATGAAGACGCTCCAGTATCCAAGGTCAACGACTCCATTCATGTCACTAATACAAATGAGCTCTCCGATTCCTATCTCAATTATTTCTTCGGAAAAGACCCCATTACCCACCAACAATATCTCACCACTCAAGCACAACTCAACCCTACTCCTTTCAAATTCCCACACTCTAATGACAACCTCCCTATTCAATTCAACACCGAACCAATTGTTACGAACGAACTGTTCGAGTATGATGACCTGATCAACCAGTTGAATGAAAAAGAGCAGTTGGAATGTGAATTGATCCGGAGATTGATTATCTCGTATTTTGGGATCATAAGAGAAGTGATCAAGGATCAGGTCCCAAAGCTGATAATGTGTTTGTTGGTGAACTACATCAGGGATAACATTCAAAATCAGTTGGTGATCAAACTCTATAATGAGCAATTATTCGATCATCTTTTAGTCGAAGATGAAAATATTCAAATTGAAAGAGAAAAGTGTATCAGTTTGTTGAAGACTTATAGAGATGCCGCTAAGGTTATCAGCGAAGTGGTATAGTAAATACGTCAGCACGTTGTAAATAGGATGAATTATGGAGAAGTAAATTCAGTGTAAAATTTTTATCAATCGCTTTCGGCGTATTCCTTATGTCAAATAGCCAGCACAAAGAAATAAATCACTCTGTTGACAGGTCGTGTGAAGTACGATCACTGATTATTCGATACGGTATTTAATAGAAACTGTCCTGCAGACAAATATGTGATACGAGAATCATAATTACCCATCACGTGATGAGATACGATAAGTTGTTCCGCACGTCGCCACAGTTGTTGGTAATAGTGAACAGACATACTGTACTACTCGGTTAAGGGGCAGGCATTACGCGGGCTTGCGTATCATCTGCATCAGCAGATGTCTGTCGTGTGCCAATGCGTTATTTTTATTTGGTATTTTTTGGTATGAAGCGTTATTTTTTTTGCATGGCCAATGCACCCTGCCAATGCGTCGTGCACATCCAGCCCACGAGGGTCGAATTCCAAGGATTAAGAAATCTTCCGCAAATGTTTCAGAGCCTTAAAGCAAAAAAACCTGCTATTATATGTTCAACATGCCACACTAGCTTGAAGTACACACCTCGCCCATCAGATTACCAAGCAAGGTCCTCTCACCTTATCTTATTTCCTCTTCCTGAACTCACTTCTTGCTTCTCGTTTTTTTTTTTTCATCTTGAACTTTTCAACGCTGGGGCGCACATCGCTCGTAATCAGGATCTATAAATATTCTGACGCCCGATATGTTTTAGTTTCTTAATGATAAGAAGGCCCTATATACTACTCCTAGTCTTTGTCTTGACGATTCTTGCTGTGGTTTCATACCACTCTAGCTTGGTCCCCATAAATTTCCACTTCACGGAATCGTATTTCTCCGGAGAATACGATAAAGTTGTCTTTACAAATAGTCTTAGCCAGTTAAGTGATGAAGACGACGACGTTTTATATTTACTGACAATCGGTAGTGGCGACAGCTACGGAAAAGACAGAAGTATTGGCGACTTTGTGAAGACCTTAGAGACGTTAAAATTCAATCCTAACGAGGTTTCTTTGGGGTTATTGGTGGGCGATAAAAAAGAATACGAAAGGGTGACAAAATTTTTCCAAACATACTTTGAGTCTCTATCCTACACGAAAAGGAACCATTTTTTTCACAAGGTGACCTTGGTAAAGGCACCGTTTATTGAAGATGACTTCAATCAGATCAACAGAGATAACAGGCACGACGATAGCGTACAAAGATTAAGAAGAAGAAACATCGCTAGGTCAAGAAATTTTGTTTTGAATACAGCTCTCTCCAACGAGAAGTATACCCTTTTTGTGGACAGTGATATTGTCAAGTTTGAGCACGAAGATATGCTCAAACGCTTCATACGTAGTAAGTACGATATTGTGGTTCCAAGGGTTCAAAGAGGATCTAATCCCGATTACGATAAGAATAGCTGGAGAGGTGAGCGGACAGTCCCAAACAGCGAACAGCTTAGGAAAATGGATGAAAATAAGTGGAAAGACTGGGACTATGTTCCTCGTGACGTGCCCGATAAAATGGTGCATTTAGAAAATATGATGAACGATCAAAAGAACAACAAAGACTTAAACTACTCCGAGGACCTTGATAGTGTAGGTGGTGCGGTTCTTTTCTCCCGTTCTATTGTTTACAAACAAGGTATTCAATTCCCTCCCAACTACATCATTGGTACCACTTGGACCAGACTCGAAGGGTATGATGGGATTGAAACCGAAGGGTTGTGCTACGTGGCTAAACTGTGTGGCTACAAATGTGGAGGGATGCCAAACTTAGTGGCGACACATTCGGAGTACTAGAACAACAAACGATTTCCGAACTGGTAGAACGAAAGATTCCTCGATGTTTCAATGTATAGTAGATTTAATAGACGATCAATAAAGCAGTGCTTGTAGACGTATCAATGGCAAAGCGCAAGGCCCTCACAGTACCCCCAACAACTAGCACAGTACACTGGGTGTCACCTGGGTTTAACATCTCTTGAAAACTTGTAAATACAAGTAAAACCGGGTCATTAAGTTGGGGAAACATGGGTTGGACTTCACCTTTGAACAAATAAACACTAAACTACAAACTACTGTTTTCGCTTGGGCGTGCACGCAGAGAAGAGCCAAAGACTTCGTATAACCCAAGTTTATGATCCAACCACAGCTCTTGCTTATCACAGTAGCAGCACTAGGCCATTCTTGTACCACCGAGTCGGCATGTACACGCTCTAGCTATCAGTTAGACATTTACAGATTGCTTAAAAACGGCGTGGTGTGGTACGATCTATAATGCTACAATTATCAGTCATCTACAGAGATTGTATCGTCTCGTTTATACCCCATGCAACCAGTCCCCCTCCCTTCTTAAAGTAGTAACGTTTTAGCAGCCAATGAACTCGAGAAATTCGCGTCCCAATGCCCTCATTGACTGAATCTTTAGCTGAGGCTCTTCCTAAAAACACCCATTTCAAAGTCCTTTATGTCCAGAGCGAACCAAAGCAATGTACAGACGTTATAAAGTACCACAGCAAAAATTCCCGCTTCAAAAGACCATCGCTAACCATCAAAATCAAGCACTTTCTTCTCTTGATTTCTTCAGACAACGTGATTCTCTTTGGTATAGAGGTATATAACTACCTTTCTATAGCCGATACCAACACACAACATTTGTTTGTTAGCAAAGTCGATACGACGGGGCTTTTACCGCTAAGGTTCAATGCTAATAAAGTCATCAGCAAGTTTCTACAACACCTATTGGGCCTCAAATACTCTGAGATCACGTACCGTTCCAAAGGTAGAAAACAAACGACAATAAAAAGAATCAACAAGATCCTTCACCCACAAGAGCCCGTATATAACACGATGAAATTGAGTCCACGATTCATAAATAAGCTTGCCCTTTTTACAAAGTCTTCAGGTCAATATTTCTTCCCCGAGAGCAGTAAAAATGCACACAAACACATCATTGACGGTGACCGACTTCTCAGGTGGTGGATGAGCTTGGTTGAAGAGCTGGTTGGTAGTGATTATAAGAGAAAGTTGCTTATTCCTGGGTCCTTAAATCCAAAACTGTACTTATTGAATGGATGGGAGGTTGGTTCTGTGTTCGGTGATTCTGAGCTTGCAATCAACAATATCCCCAACTTTCCTGATGATCCCAAGACTCGGTTCCTTGAGTTTCTCGTAATCGAAAACCGCTACCAGTGCAGTGCTGCTGAGTTCTACGAGGAGCTAGGATTCAGACAAGAATTCAGATCGGGAAATGTTGTGGGTATTATCGGATGTGAGCTGAAGGAAGAGACAATGCTGAGTACTGATGAAGTGGGTTCAGGGGCAAAAGTCATCACTAATAAGCAATATAAACGTCTAATCAAGGTGATAAAATCAGAGGATTTCAGCGACTTGGAGGATGTCAAGCATTTGGCGGTGAAAAAAATTCCATTTTTCCTTCGTTCTCACAGCGCACCATCTTGCTATACTGAAATAACGGGCATCTTGGAATACTCCAAAAAAGAAGCTTCCCATTCTGGTGCTGTTCACAATTTAACCGGATTAGTGAGAAAGAAAAAACCGAAGCATTAATGGCTGCAAAAAAAGTTTTATAGAAAAACGCGATTAACAATATACCACAAACTTCTTAAAATGAAACCACTTATCATTTTTCTCGGTGTAGTTATAAGTGTGAGTGTCCCGATTCCTGCTCTGATGCAAAGACTCATTGGTGCACAGACACAGCCTTTCCCCGGTTGGCTTCGTGACTTTACTGGTTTGAATCAGTGGCCTGGACTCGATCCTCCGTATATTCCACTTGATTTCATTGATTTCAGCAAGATTGAACCTGCTCAAAGCCATATTCAAGGGCAATGCCTGGAAGCTACCAGAGCATCATGTTCTTTTGACTGCCATAATTGTGTGGCTCCTGACGATGTTTACACCTGTCCTGTTTTGTCCCAGACTTTCGATGATGGACCAACTCCAGCGACTACTAAACTACTCAGCCACTTGACTACCAAGACAACTTTTTTTGTTTTGGGACACAATGTTGTCACTTATCCTGCCACCTATAAAACTGCGGTGAGCAAAGGCCATGTCATGGGTTCCCACACTTGGAGTCACAAATTTCTTCCATCCTTGAGTAACGAAGAGATCATTGCACAACTTGAATGGAGCATTTGGGCAATGAACGCCACTGGACACCATCTCCCAAAGTGGTTCAGGCCACCTTATGGTGGCGTTGATAACCGTGTACGGTCCATAGTGAGGCAATTTGGTATGCAAAGTGTGCTATGGGATTTCGACACTTTTGATTGGAAATTGAATGACAACTCCAAGACTGAAGCTCAAGTTGTCAAGGAAGTTGATGAATTGTTGCGGACTAGACATCACGGACTTATGTTGGAGCATGATATGATGACGAAAACAGTTAACATTGGAATTGATGTGAACAAGAAGCTTCCCAATCAAATGACGGTACCTCAATGTGTTGGTGGAATTGACTATATAAAGAAGTTCAAGTAGGTTGATTGGGGTCTTTTGACCACAGGTAATAGCCACTCAATAAATAACTAGGATATAGAGCAGATCGAAATAGTAGGTTTTGAAGTACACACAGAACATTAAATATTCAACAACCCGAATAGAAATTAGGATATTACCCGAACAACCTTGGTTGATAAATCAACGTGCAAACTTTGCAAATATTTTCAATTCGCTAGAGTTCTGGAAAGTGCACATTTGGCAACAAAGGTTGGCAGAAACTGTCACTTACTTCATCTCAGCTGATACTGCTACCGGTTTGCTACAAAGATTACAAGACCAGCAATACGAGAATGGAAACTTAGCACTACCAAACGCGTACACAGTCAGACGGAGAAAGAAAATTCTCAGTGAAGCCACTAAGTTTGGATACACAAAAGCTTATCTCACAGAGGCTGTAGAGATTTCAGTGAACGTGACCCTGAATCCAGGGTTTTTTCTAGAAACATGCACAGGGTTTGCGGCACCAACATTTCTTAACTTTCTAATTTCGTCACGGTGTAAAGCCAGCACGTAACTCCATTTGCAACCCGGTTGTTTTGATTAATATTTTTAAAACCTAAAACATTCTTTGACTCCATATTTCAAGTTGAAGATTAGAAAGAAAGCTGCTAGTCTTCAAGCTGCTTTGAAGTTGCAGACTCTTCAACATGCACTGCTTCCTTAAGATCCCCTCCAACAATTCCTCCTGTCTTGACAGAAAGAGCCAAAAAAAGAACCTCACCAGTCTTGCAATTCTTGCTGCATGCTTCCATAGGTGTACAAAGCAATGAATTGTATATCACCACCCTTTTTTGAGCAAACTTGAATCTGCAGAGTAACCGAGGTTAGCCACTACTTTTCGCAACAATTTGCAGCCATATTTCCAGCCTTGACGGTTAGTTTACACGCACTTTACACAAAACCATCTGGAAAATATTTTAACTCTTATATTCAGATACACTAACTAAGCACTTGCACGAACTGGCTGGGCAGTTTCAACGGCATTTTCAACGGCATTCTCCACCTTGTCTGCTTTTGCAAAAATTTGTTGCTTTGCGTCACTAATCAAGGTATCAGCCCTGTTTTTAGTTTGTGAAGCAACATCGTTCACATAATTACTGGTACTAGTCTTTAAAGGCCCCACAAACTTGGAATTCACGTCGTTAACTATGGTCTTAGTAGTTGCTACCGCCACACTGACATGCTTAGTGGCATCACTACCAGTAACCTTTGAGTACTCTTTCTCATAGGTGTTCACCAAGTAGCTCGAGAGTCCAGTATAAGTTTGGTTAGCAGTGTCTTTAGATCTGTTGAATAACTCGCCCGTGATGGTCAAAGTATTACCGAGCTGGTTATCGGACAACTTCACATCTCCTGGGAAAAAGTAAGTAACGTTATTCAAGTATAACTGGTTAAATTGCTTAAACAAACTCACCAATCTGTCATAAGCCCAGTTATAGTAAGACAAAGGGATGGCCAAAATAGCGTCAAACACACCTAAAAGCGAATTCACTTGCAAGTCAAAGAAGTTGATCCATTTGACAATCAAGGGGTATTGGGCAACAGTGTTAGCTATTTTACTAGCTATGTCCCGAAAGAATCCAAACAACGTAGCTATAAAGCCAAATGTGGTAAGGTACCCAAGAACAGAAGCCACGATTGGATAGGACTTGACGTGATTAATAGAAGTGGTGGAAATTTTGGACATTGTTCAATACAAATGGTATGAAGCGTGAAGGTTACGGGAACAAAATAAGGAACCTAGGGATAACACGGGTTTGCAAACAAAAAGGGATCAAGAAGTTTTTATAGATTAATAGGTCGTGCGGCGTAATATAATTTTCACATGCTTCTTTTTATGTGCAGGCCCACCATCTCATCGGAAGCATTCGTCAATCAGGGAGATGCCCGGAATAAGGGAAATACAACCCTGTAGTTTGATGTCACGAGGACAGTCCTGTCTATCGGGGAAGACTACATCAACCAGGAGTATCTCCCATGCAACCCCTTTTTCTAACTTTGCTGTTCCCTTACTTTTCGTCCCTTATCAAACCGCCTTTAATTTCGCGCCGCACTTTTAAACACAAATTTTGCTTCCTGTTTTCAGGGTTACGGTCCCTGCAAGATCTTCAAAGCACAAGCAACCCAGGATTTCCGATACGTTACACACCAGTAAACGTTGAGATTGGTACATAGATGCTTAAACACTTCAAGGCGCACGAATACCTGTTGTGAGTTTCAAAACTTGGTTTTTTGACCTTTTGTTGTTCTTTTAGCGTATATAAAGCCGGTGTTCTAAATTTATTGTTTTGTCTGTACCTTGGTTAAAATATCATTTTTGCGTAACGTAATTTGGCAATAAGCTTTATTCTACTACAGTAAACACCAAGTGTAATATGCACCCGTACTACCTGGATGTCGCAAACTCCAAATGCACAATTCCCTTTAGAGTGTGGTTCAATTGGCTATCAAAGAAGAGCATTGTATTTATTTTAATTTCGAGGATCCGGAGGCAAAAAGTAGATGTCAGTAAAGACATCAATAAGGGATAGGAAGGATTACAAAATGTATTTTTCCTATCTAATTGTACGTACTTCAAAGATTTAGAATTCGACCCGAAATGAGTGAATTTGCAAACATGGTAGCGAAATGTGTAGAGAAAAATAATTAATGCGGTCCGGAAAATGTAATCACTGCGTGCCTCAAAAATAGTCGTCTTTCAGACAAGTAGTTTACAGTGTTGGATAGATTTTGTCGCTTCTTAGGAATCGCATTATTGTAAATCATCTTGGTGCCAATTTACTACGAGAACTGCTGTGCGACTTCAGGGTATTTATACCGAGACAACATAATTCTCCTGCGAGACTCTGGAGTATTTTAAAATGCATTTTAACTCTAATAGAATTGGTCATTTAAGTTACAAAAGCAAAATTTAGCGATAGATAATACTAGTTAAAGCTTCGCAGTAAGTGACTTTTTTCTCTTGTAGCGACACTCAAGAAAAAAGGACAACAAGTTCTACATATCAATTACCTTTTTTTGGTCTACGAATCCTGGACAATACTTGGAGTGAGTATAGAAACCCCTTGAATAAGTCCAAAATGTCGCCCCGACATAATCTCGTTAATAAAGGTGCAATTCTTTTTGGTTTTAACTGTACACACTATGTTGTAGTCAACAGCATGTTACGTCAAAAATTATCAGATGTTACGCATCAAAGGAACAAGGCTATGAGCTGCAGACGATACTTAACTTTAAATGTAGGTGCCACATATCATCGGGCATGTCAAACCCAATGACACTTTTGACACGCGCAAACACGACGTCATAGACTGGCGCGGTATCATGTGATTTTTCCTCCGAAGAATGCATGCCACATCCCTTGCATTCGGATCTCGGTGCTACCGAGGATCCACGCAATGGGGTCAATCCCGAGGACAAGCAGAGCATTCTTTCGGACCCTGTTTGAAATATTGTCTTGTGGTCGTCCCCTTCACATTAACTCCACTGGTGGTCTTAAAAATTCGGTTGACTCAAGATGAGAGACCTTCATTTTGCATGGATGTCCTCAAACCTGAAACGACCCCGTGAATTCATTTCTCCGGCCTGTTTTTGAAAGGATCTTTGGGTGTATCGTTACCCATCACGCATCAATACTATTGATCACCTTTTTTAATGCTTCATGAGCTTTGTTTGCGAAACAAATGCAAAGGAGGTTTAAAGTCATAATGAACCCTGGAGATGGGAGATTGTGACGTGTAGATGATTCGTCGTATTAAACATTGATTGGCACAATACGGTCAAAAAAGTGAGTATACAATGGCTACATCCCACCTTTCATTGGATCAAAAATGCCACTCATGTGCATTTGAAGAATGTGGGTCAATCCGTGGGACGCAAGGAAAAGTAATTTCCAGCAGCAAATGTGACAACTTAAACACAATAATAATTCTTTGACCAAGTTCGTCAACTTTACTGAAACTTTTCCGGTCACGATAGAGAGAACACCATTTGTTTATCTTTGAAGCTAGCCATACTGGCTTCTCCTCTTGAAAAACACCTAAGAAAGATAGCAATCATTAACCAGCATCTTTGGGTGTTTACTGCTGCCTGCAAGCTCGTCCAAAGCTGTCTCCCGGTTTGATCTTTCGTGTTTTTGAGCCTCTTCCTGTATTCATTTCTCGTATCAAAGCTATATTATTCAAGACCTTTCAACCACATGCTGGGAAGTTGCTGTTCCCTTCCAGCTATTCGTCAATTAAGTGACGAATAAGATTGAGTGAAACTCGAACGTTGTAGGAAATAGGTTGGTGACTTTCATGTCCTCGGATTCATCCAAACTCTATCTACGCGTACTTCCTTAATAACACAAGCAAGTCAAAAGGCAAAACAATTACAAAAAAACTTCACAACGTGGTGACTGATGCACTCTTAGAGCCTATTCATGCGAGAAACAACGGGCGGAGATACCGTTTTGGTTGTATGATTTCCTCACTTAGATGACATCGACAATGCTTTCATTTTATCTCCGAACACCGTTCTTTCTTGATGTCCCATGCAAACATAGACTTTAAGCTTCTCAAACGAATTAAATGTTTGTTCTGCCTTCGATGGGTGTTTACATTCCGTATACTTGTCAGAGCTTAAACGTGTTCTCTTTCCTCCTTGTCCCTTCCCATTCTTGACATCGATTGATGATCAAGCCCTTGTCAAGTACGCCCTGTGAGCTATTGAACCAGTAGCTCATATGCCCTGGAAAATGTCAATGGAGCCACTCTTGCCAGCTGAAAATGTATTACCATGCACCTATGAGCATGGTCCCACCCTGTTTATCACGACTAGAACACTGCGTTTAGCTTTGGAGGTTAATTTACACAAAATGATCGCTTCGTGTATGTATGTGAAACCTTGTTACTTGACGCGTCTTGATGGAGGTTATCAAACAACTTAATCCCGTCAATAAAGTTCAAAATCACCCAGCTGCAACCTATTTCAGTTCAAGGGATATACCCCAACTTCCGACTTTTTACCGTCTTATATGCAGGGTATCTCTTTTGTCTCATAACCCTCGTATGCAAGTGTTCTCCGCAAAGAGATTAAGCCGGAGAACTTGGAAGTAAACCCCAGTTTGAACCTATGTATAATTATTTTGATAAAGCTTTATAGGTAAAACCATGTCTCTCTATGTTCAACGAACAGCAAGAATTGCAGAGGCCAGGGTCTACTCCTTCAATAAGTTCGATCGGCTAGGGTCTACGCGGCGCGCAAACAATAGGGATTTCTTCTGGCTATTGTCGGACCGAATGTGTCACGACTAAAGTTTTTCTCAGCTTTTTCGGTCATAACTCCGTATAAGCAGAAACCTTAAAACCATATTGCGCTGATTTCATAATTGACATACATTCTCTGTCTTCGCAACTATATATCTACTGACATAGCAGTTGTATTGTTATACCTTTGTTTTGATGCTCCCGTCAAGTTGATTTTAAGTTCGAATTGAATTAGCCTTCAAAATTTTACTAAAATTTTCCCCTGGCTGTTCCTGATATGCAAAGAGCATTTCCTGTTTGGGAAGTGCTCCCTAATCTAGTAATTTTGGTTGGTCTTTACAGTGGGAAGTAGCTGAAGTTCTCCATGCAGAAAGTCAAATGACAGCTCCCCGAGAAGTTCTTGTGAGTTTCAGTGTGGAGTATAAGAATAGCTCCATCCGGAGTATTCAGTTCCTCCATTATCACCATGAACAGGTTCCTAAGTCTTTTCTTTTTTATCTCATTGATATTCGCTGCTCCAACGGTCCTCCAGGCACCTATTGACGATGAGTTCTATAGGGCACCAGAGGGCTTTGAAGATGCTGAACCAGGAGATATTTTGAAATGGAGAGAGGCTCCAGCAGTGCCAAGAAGTCTTGGTTTCGAAGTTGATATCAAAAATACCTGGCAGATGTTAGTTAGATCCGAAGATGCCCTTGGAAATGCCACTGCAGTTGTTGCTACATTGTTCGAGCCCTTCAATGCTAATTCGAGTAGATTGGTTTCATACAACATTGCAGAAGATGCTGCATCGTTTAAATGTTCACCATCTTATTCTTTCCTCGGAGGAGGTGGATTCGAGACCATTGTTGGTAAATTGGAAATGTTTTTAATCCAGACCATGTTAGACCAAGGCTATTACGTAGTTTCTGCTGATTACGAAGGAGATCTCTCTGCGTTTACCGTTGGGAAGTTACTGGGTCACTCAGTATTGGACAGTATCCGTGGTGCAATTTCGACTTCAAATACCACCGGTATTGATCCTAACCCCGAAACGGTCATATGGGGTTATTCTGGTGGTACAATTGCCGGTGGTTGGGCTGCGGCTTTGCAACCCACATATGCCCCCGAACTTGGTGATATCTTGAAAGGCGCTGCTTTGGGTGGTTGGGTTACGAACATCACAGGTGTCGCCGAATATATTGATGGCACTGTCTTTGCTGGCTTTGCCACGAGTGCAATGATTGGTTTGTCAACTCAATACCCTTATTTGAAACCAGTTCTCGAAAGAGAAATTTATCCTGAAAAAAAGCAAAGATTCTATGAATCCGAGGACTTCTGTTTAGTAACTGCCATCATCTACTATGCCTTTGAAAACATATTTGGTGGTGATGATCGGTATGTGAAAAGTGGTTGGGCAATTTTTTCGGATGAAACTGTAGAAGGAATCATAGAACAGAACACTTTGGGTATTGATTATTCTAAAGAATTGAAACCAGAAATCCCCATATTCCTTTACCACGGTAAAAAAGATGAGATCGTTCCGTTTAAAGATGCAGTGAGAGTATACGATGTCTGGTGTGAGCAAGGCATGGACTCCTTTGAGTTTTCTAGTGCCTCAAGTACCGGCCATATTTTAGAAGTCATTGAAGGAAGTGGTGCAGCTATCAAATGGATTGAAGACAGGTTCAACGGAGTGCCTCCAGTAGAAGGATGTAAAAGGACAGACAGGCTCACCAATTTGTTTTACCCTGGAGCTTTGGGTGGTTATGCTGACCTTCTTAGGGCACTTATTGATAATGTCTTCGGAATTCAAATCGGACCTAGTCAAAGCGATAGTCAAAGCAATAATCAAAGCGATACGAAGATTGCTTCTGATGCGGTCAAGAGAGAATTGGCTAGACGGAGCCTTGGTGCGTTCTTTTGAAGGCTTTTTAGATACCATGATTAAGATTGTAAATTTGTATGATTATATAAAACGGCGGATACCAACAAGGGACAAGTATTCCAGTTGAAAAGATATCCTTTTAACAGATATAACAGCACGCGGGTGACCTGGAACTTCTCTGAATACTCCTTTACTGATTGGACATCTCTTCCCTTTTATTTATCAGAAGTCTGAGAGGAGTTCCTGCGCTTGTTCTGAAAGCCTTCCAACAATCACCTCCTATGACGAAGCAGTAAATACTTCGTGAGGTTGTGGCCTCATTATTTTCACATTTTTCTATATGTGGAGGTTTTGAAGTTTACGTCTCGGAGAGATTTAAGTATATACGAAACTTCGGCACTCAGCGGGTAACTGAGAAGATAGTTTCTAACATCAATAACCAACGGCCTCAATCAAAGAGTCACTTTAGGTTTGACGCTGGTATTATCAGTGGAGAACAACACTCATCTGGCGATGACATCTACTGGACCACTGATAAAAGCACTAGACGTCTTTCCGTCTCCTTTCATTTCTTATCGTCTTTGCGAAAGTTGAACTGAAATCATTTACTGACTACTTCTTACGTACTATTATTATCACTGCTCAAGTTTATTGCTGTTTGCACTCACTAGGAGTTTCCTTTGGATCAGTTTCATCGATCCCCTCTTCCTCCTCGCTATCCTCTTCTTCCTCTCCGCTGAATTCTTCCTCTTCTTCAAATTCTTCAGGGTACCCAAAGCCGACTGCATCACCAGTAAACCAGTCAATGGCCCTAGGAATCAACCTGTCCTTGATTTCCTCTCCTAGCTGATAGTCTAATTCCAATCTGGCGGCCAAATCATCTTCGTCCTCTTCCTCGTCTTCTTCTTCTTCTTCGTCGTCTTCTTCCTCTCCTTCTTTGGCTCTTGGAGGCTTTGGAGGATCGAAAAAGTTGAAAAATGACTCTGTTGGGGTTAACTTCTCAATAGTTCTGGTCTGCTTAGTGGTCTTGTTTCTCTGCTTCCTTCTTTCAATGTTAATGGTGACGTTCTGTTCCTTGCTCTTCCAATTGATAACAGTTCCATCAGCATGATCATACACAAAGTCACCCGAATAGCCGAGCTCGGCTTGATAATGGTAGGTTTTATATAAGGAAGTATTTTCGAAAAATGGATTTGTGTCAAATTCAAAAATTAGTTTGAAACCCGGGGTGTCAAGGTATTCCAACCGAATGTTCTTGAGATATTTCAAAACTTCGCTGTCTCTATCGGTGATAGTTTCTGAAACAGGAGTGAGGTTTTCAAGAGCAGTGAGCCAGAAATTAGGGATTCCAGTCACTTCGGCCCCATCATCCTCTTCTTCCTCTTCTTCCTCTTCCTCATCAACTTCGGCAATCTTTTCATTTCCATCTTCGTGTTCCGCTTCCTCTAACGCCTCACCCTCTTCGATTTCCTCAGTCGTTGGCTCTTTTTCTCCGGTCACGATCTGGCCACGTCTCTGATATAATGGTTCGTACTTTTTGAAATACTTCCTCTCCAAGTCCAACAATTCCTTTTGAAATTCCGCTTCCAACTTCATCTGCTTCTGTTGAATAGCCTTCAAACCATAAACACGTTTCTTCACCTGTTTGGGCAAGGAGTCAATGTATCCGCTTTGCTGGCCAATCAACGTGCCTAATTTTCCCTGAATCATCGATAATAAAGCCGGATTGTTAGCGAGATCCTTAGGAATTTCTTCCTCTATAGTCGAGACAGTGGGGAGACGCTGTTTGAGGTAGGAGTTTGCAAGTGACGAAGGCGTGTTTTGAGGGGTTGGGGCCTTGGTAATGTCCCCGTACTTTCTGATAGGTTCCGACATGGTGAAGAATTTGTTCACGAGTGAGGCGAGCGAACAAATCAAGCGCGACTCAGTGAGATGGCGGTGATACCATTACGCCGTGAATCCGCGATGCAGAGATGACCCAACACAAGAATCTCGATTCACGCGTCCGTAGAGCGTTAGATGCAGCTGGGTGAACGTAGATTACTTGTGTTACTTTCTTGGGGCAAGCTTGAGTTACATGTTCGGGCCTGCCATATCATAACAATCTCTCATACAGTATCAAATGCGAACAACCATATACTAAACTCAATAATAAATACTCTACTCACTCAATTCTACTTTCCCATCCAAATAATCCTCAATTTTCTTCAACCGCTCTTCCCACTCCTCCACTTGACTCAATTTGCCCTCGATCTCCTTGATTTCCTTATCGATACTCAACAAATTTTCTTCGCTGGTCAAATCATGGAACTCCCATCCCTCTTCCTCATCCTTAATCTCCAAAACATAATCATGGTACTTCATCAACAATGGACGATGACTCAACGTGATAAATGTGATATCCTTGCGCTGCAACAACTCAAAGAGGTAATCCTCAACATCAGTACTAACGGCATTAGTACTCTCGTCTAAGATTACGAACTTGGGGTTCTTGAATAAAACTCTGGCCACACTCATCCTTTGTTTTTCACCGCCACTAAAGACATCTTTCCAATCCTTCTTGACGTTGAAGTTTCCCTCCCGTTTCAACAAGTACTCCAATTTGACTTCTCTCAAAATATGGTATAAGTGGTCATCGTTGTAGCCCATGTCAATCATGTCGTTGTAGCTGTAAGGGTAGATGATTTGATCTCTCAAATTGCCATTCGTGAAGTAAGTCTTCTGGGGGAGATAGAAAACATCGTCATCGTTGGGTTTGGATAATAACCCTGAATATAATGGCCACAATTCAGCGATTATACGAGAGATCGATGTTTTTCCACAACCGTTCGATCCGAGAATCAACAAGTTCTTACCTTCGTCAATTTGAAAGTTCATCTTTTCCACCAATTTAAAATTTTCCAGGCCTTGCTTGGATGGAATAATTACCGGAATGTTCTCAAAACGAATCCCCTTACTGTAGTTCTTTTGGATGGTCCCGTGGATATCTTTATAACCCAACTTGGATCCATAATCAAATCGAGGGGAATGTGCCTGGTGTAAGTTCGTAAGTAATTGGAACACTCTATCGGTATAGCCTGTCAATTCCGCCACATCTTTGATTGAGTACATCAATCTTGAACCAGCATCAGCAAGGGACAACATTAATCTCTTGTTGATCACAAACTGCCTCATATTCTGTCTCTCCAGTTTCTGGCTGTCTACAGGGTTTGCATCCGATGCCTTGGTGGAAGGAAACAAATCTTCAATGAATACAGGTAATCCAGCGAAAATGTATCCCCATGCAGACCAGGTGTATTTCAAAATATAATCTTCCAAGACTGAGTACCCAAAGGAAATATTGATAGTTTTGTTGATATGTTCCATTAGGGTCCTAAAAGTTTCGTTCAATTTGGACTTTTCAATAACCGAACCCTTATAGAATCCGATTTCTTCACAGTTGGTGATCAAATTCAAGTGCTCGTTATAATACTGGCCCTCCAAAGCCGTCTCTTTCGAGCTCAACTTGCCAAATGCCGGAGTGTTCTTCTTGAGCAAGTAAGCAGTGAGAAAGTAGTTTGAAAAAATCCCCATGATGGCACCGGTTCCCAAATTATCTCTCAAATAAATGGAGAAGAATACTAAATCAATGATAGGCTTTCCCATACTCGAAAATAAACCACAGATCGAATCGCAGAATTTTGTTACATCATTTGTGATGTATTGGTCGATATTCTTGATGTCAATGAAGTTGATCTTGTAGTACGCCATGATCTTATCCAAGTACAAGTCATGGATGTAGCGAATCAAATTCGTTCTGAAACTCAAACTCATCCGGTTTGTTAAATACTTGATCGCAGCATTTGTGTAACTTGCTGGAAATGCAATCAAGATCCAGTATATCAAATCTCTGATGAACTTCTTCCCGTTCCCAGAAATCAAATTCTTTACAATCTGACCGTCTAGCTTTGCTATCAATAAACTCAACCACGTCCTCAACACCAAGAAGAAGCACTGACAGAACAAAAGATAGCTGTTTTTACTATAGAATTTAGGGATAAGGATTCTCCAGATGATCGCCAACTGGTTCAAGAACTTTGAGTTGATGACCTTGTTTTGGATATTCAATTTCTGCTCAATGTAGTAGTTTTTATACAAGTACTTGTCAGCGGCATATTGATCCAAGTTTGGTTTGGGTATTATAATCTGAGTATTTCCTTGATTCCCCCCAAATTTATTGGAGTATTTGGGAATGATGATTTCTCGAGCCCCATTCTTCAACACAGTACTGCTCTGACGAATGAGATTGGGACGGGCGACTCGTTTAGCGAGCTGGTAATCCCGGTATTGATGAATCAAAGACCGGAGGGTAAGGACTACGCCTAGTCCAAAAGTCGTGATAAGCGTTCCAAGAAAGAGTATCACGGGTCTGCTCTGATAGTTGATGCGGACTTTGTTGTCTTTGAATGTAACTACAAACTCCTGTAAGATGAGGAGAAGGTTACGCACATCGTTTGCGTTGTACCCTAGGGTCGATATGGAAACCATTGAAACAAGTAATGAAATGAAATGAAACAAATGAAAATGTGGAGACCGAGGTTGCTGCCGGAAGCGCGCTGACTCCGCGGGGCAGACAATACTAAAAGGGCGCAGGGCCTCGCTAAGTGGCCGCGCAACGAATACTGTTGAAACTATGCGTAATCGTAGTCCGGGGTTTGGTGCAGTCAACTGTTCTTATTCGTGTAACCAATGTACTTCAAAAGCACAGTATAGTATGTCTGATCGATAGAAGTAGTTTCAACAGTCACTCTATTTATGTGGTTGATTATCAAGCTTCTACCCTGGAAATTAGCATCTTCGTTTTGATCTGGTGGATTGAAGTAAGGAAAGAGAACTCAAACAATCTCACTCTCAGTACCTCATGGGCTAGATATCTAATCATTCTCCTATTAATAGGACTTCGTGGCCAAGCTGGTTAAGGCGTGAGACTGTTAATCTCAAGATCGTGAGTTCGATCCTCACCGAGGTCGTCTTTTTTTTAACGATTTCAATTGTGAAAAATTATTCCAAGTAACAATCTCTTCAGAAGGTGATAACAGAAAGATTTTTTTTTCCACAAGGAGATACAGTTCAAGAATTACCATGGGTGGACTCATTAAATCAACATTGATTTGTGTGGACTAACCAAGTCGTACTGATATAATCGCGCTCGAACCATCCTAAGTTCCTCATGTACAGTGCAGCAGCCCAAGCACATCAAGCACCCCATCCTGGCCCTGGACAGACGCATGCTGTCCCACAGACCGTGGGCTCCCAAGCGGCTCTCCAACCTGCTCTCCATGCAATGACGGATGATACTTCCAATAAAGCTCTAAATGACGATCAAATTTTCCAATGGGTGTCCGAATTAGTCACCGGTGCCAATCGGGAACGGGCACTTCTAGAATTAGGTAAGAAAAGAGAACAATACGAAGACCTCGCTCTAGTGCTTTGGAATTCATTTGGAGTCATGACGGTGCTTTTGGAGGAAATCATTTCTGTATACCCATATTTAAACCCTCCGTTACTTACTGTTTCGGCTAGTAATCGAGTATGCAACGCGTTAGCATTGTTACAGTGTGTGGCATCTAACAGCTCTACAAGGACACTTTTTTTGCAGGCCAATTTGCCACTATATTTGTACCCTTTTCTTTCAACAAATACCCGGCAAAAACCGTTCGAATATTTACGGTTGACGAGCTTGGGTGTTATTGGAGCCCTCGTGAAAAACGACACACCGGAAGTGATAAACTTTTTGCTCACCACAGAAATTGTTCCGCTTTGCTTGAACGTCATTGAGATCTCCTCGGAGTTGTCAAAGACTGTAGCCATCTTCATCCTTCAAAAAATCCTATTAGACGACTTAGGGTTATCATATATTTGTACCACATACGAGAGATTTCATACCGTGGCTGCGGTATTATCAAAGATGATTGATCAGTTAACAGTTGCTGATCAAAATCCGGAATCAGGTGATAGCAGTAACAGTACTGGTCGATTGTTGAAGCACGTGATTAGGTGTTATATGCGTTTAAGTGATAATTTAGAGGCCAGAAAAGCCTTGGCAACAATTCTTCCAGAACTGTTGAAGGATGGAACATTCCTGGTCATTTTGCAGGATGACGCAGCTACCAAAAAGTGCTTGTCTCAGTTGTTGGCTAATATAAGCAGTTGAGAAAATGTTGATAAAATAGCTACTTGGAATTGAGGGATTGATGGGGAGTAGACCTGTAGATTCCCAGTATAGGCGAAATGTTGAGTTTCAGTTAATGATGAATGTGAGTAGAAAGGTTTGTAGATACAAGTAAATATATAACAACGTACAAGATACAAGTAAAGTAAACAAATGACAAGATCGGGTTAACGTAGGATAATCAGTGGATGTGCACCGCCATGAGATCATCAAAACGATGGGGAAGAGTGGCTATATATCAACGCAACAGTTGATTTCCCGGTCTTTAGCAAAGAACATTTTTCGACTCTCTGTATCAATTTGTCCCCATTATATCATGGTTTTGATACATTGAAGAGAATGAGTATAGAAAAAAGCATTTCATAGAAAAGCTTTTGCGCTCCAGATCATGTACCAAGCTCGAACCATGTTCGGGCTTTTTCATAGTAGTACTCAATTCTCTTCTAACTTTTTCTGTTGTGAATGAGTCCCCGGGAACAACTGGAACAGATGCGCTAAAGCACAAGCGTGTACAGTATTATCCGCAGACTGCCAAATACGACCATGATTTGTAGTTGTTATAGTATTGAACTACCCAGTGTTCTAGGTAAAATAAGTAGATAGGTGCCTTTTGAATTTGAGAGAAGCCAGGAATGATTGAATGGGTATCCAAAAATGCTGTTGACACCTAGATATTTGCGGATGTTTCAAAACACTAGTCTTATTTGAAACACAGAGTCTCGACCCACTTCGTCGATTTGTTGAAAGACGCTCAATCAATAACTCAGTGAGAACTTTGGTTCATCTCGATTAGTATAACCGACTAAAGGTTGATTAACAATCCGAATCCAATAGTCTAGAACAATTTATTGAAAGTGAACGGTGATTCCATAGACTTGATTTAGGGTGAAGGCTTCAATCATTAAATAATGACACCGCATGAACGGAGAGCGAAACGGAGTGACAGCTCATGCTTGTACCGTACAGAATTACTCTTTCTTGTACTTATCGTATTTAATAGCGGTGAGCCGTTCTTCTAAGTTGGGATGGTCTTCTTTATAAAGGCCATATAACCAGTCATGTCCTGTAGCAGATAAGTTGTCTTTATCAAGAATGGTTATAGCTTCTCCCATCGAATCCTTATATCCCAACTCGACTGCATGTTGATCAGCTGCATATTCGAGCTTTCTTGTGATTAAATTAGTGAAAAGTTCAAGAACACACTAAGCATCAGAGCGATTTCCAAATACAATTCGAGACCGATATAGAAAGGTTTGTTGTCGAATCCAAAAGCTTGGTATAACAGAACGTCATGAGAAATGAACGAAAATAGATAAAAGTTCAATGAAACAATACCTTGTTGGAGAAAAAAGCCCTTCCATATATCTCCTTTCCTATAATGTTCTAGTTCATGACAAGAAATAGCCGTTATTTGTTCTTTTGAAGCATCTTTTAAGATTGTATCATAAAAGACAATCATCTTTGCCCATGGAAGGCCCACAAACAATGCATTAGAATGCCCACTTTTCAGGGATCCATCGGCCACCCAAATATTATCAGGGGGAAAGTCATGGAACTCTGCCAACTTTTTGATAGCATCACGCAATTCTTCGTCTTCCAAGGGTTTCATATTGAAGAAAAAGGGAATGATAAAAGTGGGATACAATGTGTAGACAAATAATAAACCACCAAATGTTAAGGTATTAGCATATAGCTGAAACGAGTGGCCAGCTGCGCTGACAACTCTGAGTAGTATTCCAAAGAATAATATTTGTAGCAGCCCCAGTATAAAAAAGCTTTTGATATTATCGATAAGGAATGTTTTAGCGGTGTACTTGTTGAAGCCGTACTTTTCTTCTATTACAAAGGTGTTATAAGTTGTAAACAAGATATATTGAAGTTTGTTCACCGCCGATTGAATAAGGATAAGTACCAATAAAGTATTATATTCATTAGTTTTCCACCAGTTCTTCGTGAGAGACTCACTCAAATTCCAAAGCTTTAGATGAAAATTGAACACAGCAAACGAAACAGTGAAAACAAGATTGTATGTTAATTTCGGATCACGGAATTTGATAAGATCTTTTTCATAAGCAGTTGACTTTTCGATAGTATCGCTATCCACTAAAGTCTGGATCAACTTAGAAGGGGGCTTATGGAGAAAACGGTATTCTCTGCGGTAAACGTAAATTTCCCATGCATTATACAACACCGTCGAAGCTATGAAGATAGCCTTCCAATCCGAGAAACCATTCGAAATAGTGTATGGCTACAACAGGACTTATGAACAACCTTAAATACTCAAATCCTGTTGGTGCTGTGCGTGAAGCCTAAAGTGGAATACCTTGAAACTGATGCATTAACTTTTTTCCAGTTGCTGGCAACCACCATTTTAGTACCCACCTTAACGTGCGTGTCTTTGATGGGGTTTAAATTGGAAACATTTGAAACCATTCTACATCCCTGATTGGGACCTTGATCATAGAGCTTTTAAAATCGAGGAATAGCCTTGGTACAGCACAATTCAATAGGACGTCATTTCAAGAGACTGCAAAGTCTACACTAGAAATGGGAATGATGAGCGCAATTGACTGAAATAAGGACGGTGTTCATGCCAAACAGAAGTGCCGAATTGTGGTTAAAGTCTGCAACACGGAGATAAGGTAGTAAAGATTATACACATTTATTTCACTTATATGGATTTGGAAAATAAACAATCACACATACGAGCATACCTTAAACAAACCAGACTCGAGATAAGAATTTGCACCCGAATCAACCTTATACCAATAAACCGACGAACCTCCTTTTCAGGGTTTGCGCGGAACCACTCGGTTATACTTTACTCGAGCTTCATGCAGGTTTGGCTGGTAAAGCTCGAAATGCGCAGAAAGAATGGGCTGGGTAAAAGTGTGGTGGTGTGAAATTCGCACAAGTCAAAACATCATTGATTGAGCCAGTCTATCTTATGCTTTACGCCTTCTTTGCAGACTTTGCATTCTGAGAATTCATACATCGTGTTTCCCTTGTAGTGAACTTCATCTTTATTGAACTTCAATTCTTCATCAGAATTCCGAAATGAAGTGAAGTTTAAGAACGGAAGCTTCCTATGCAAGTAAATATGTAAATGGAACATTCAATTTGAGAAAGTGCTCCCTCTTCGAAAGATCAGTGTTTTTAGCCGAAACTTGTGTATTTATGTGGTTTCAAAACTCCTTGAAGCCGTGTATGGGACTGCAAATCTTATATATCTCCGAACTCAATTCAGCTTAGATAAAAGGTAGTGTGCAGCCAAAATTGATGCACTGCTTATCGGCTTCGAAAGATGGCCTCTCACTAAAATCTAAACCTTTTTAATTTTTATTGCCGATATGCATATGTTCAAATGTGCATTTGTGTGGTTCTAAACCTGTCACCTTTTTTTTTGTTTGAGCTGGTACTTTCGACACCGGAAAATCTAACGCCTCGTTATGACTGCCTATAAGGCTGACGTGATTTGTGTGTGTGAAATAAATTTAAAGCAGGCGTATCTCCTTTAAGAATCGAGCACCCTGATTACTTCTTCATATCGTTACAGCCGCATTTCCAATGGCCATAGCAGCAGTAATGTGCCCACAGTCCAAGTCCATAGTGGAGTCGTGTACTCAAATGCCCTCAGCTGTTTAAGTCAAGGATGATAAGCTTCATCGAAATTCAGTGCAACGAAGCTGGTTCACTTCGGTGCACCAAAAAGCCCACTGGCTTGTTACTATATTGTTCGAGTTTTCGAAATTTCTTCATCCATAAAATAGTATACTTGGAGTTTTCTTATGACAGTCTACAGGAATTGGAGTTACTATAACGTATAATTATTTATATGAACGTAATCAGTACCATGCATCAAAAAATTGACTTTTGCAGGCTTCAAGTTGGTGAAGAGCTCCTGTCAAAATTTGACTTGAGTTCTGAGAGTTCCCTGCCTTCTAGGCATGGATCTAAGATACTCACTACTTTGAATGTTTGAATCGGTCAAAGCGTAAAAATCCGAAAGAACATATCCTCGTCTTCCAGGGGTTTGACTTCAACATCAAAATGCACTGATCATGTATGCCAAAATTGAAAAAAAAAATTGAATAAGCAGTCAGGTTTATATACTGTGCAACCGATTTACAAAGAGATATCTGGGATTTTGTTACTGTTTCAAAAAGAATGCCTCAGAGGTCAAATTTCTCAAAACCCACGCCCACAGTTGAACTCGAGGATGTTAATATAGTGGATTTGTGAATCGTGTATATATGTATGGTCGATAGACTGAACTCATTCGTGAACAATGCATTAATACGAAAGACTATTTGGTTCAGTATCCACAGATGAGTCTTGGTTTTGATGATACTCAATGTCGTTCAATCTGCGAATGTGCATCAAACCGGTGGTACTCACTCTATGAACCGTGTTGACCATGAAGATCTTGGTGGCTTGCTGAATTGCAAATTTTAATGAACTTTCACTCATGAACTTTCAGGCTGGATTGTTGAATTCGGTAGATAGTGAGTTGGATAACTTTTAGAGACAACAGCCCAACATTAAAGTGGTTCACATATAAAGCTTACTTAAGACTGCAAATTTACAGAGAGATTGATGAGATTCTTTTCCGAGAAGATAAGTTGCCTGATTTCCTGGGATATACATATATAACATTCTTGATAACTGCAGATCCGGGATGATTGCAAGTAGAGTACATATTGGAGATGCTGTGCACAATATGCTTTTTAAGAATGGTCGTAAAGAAACACAAATTGGATTCTTTTTCTTTCTGTAAATTTCCAATATTAGAAGTTTCTTCCAAATCGTAGATAAGTCCACGAAAGAATAGTCTAAATTCTAATAGGATGAAGTAACAGGCATCAAGCTTAATAAAATACTGATCGTAACGTGAAATCTACAATTTTCTTTATAAAAGTCCACAAATACTAAAAGACACTCGCTATACTCAAAAATGTTTTTTGAGTCATTGAAATTTATGATACGGGTCTTCTAAGGGAGGCACATATACAATGCCAGGCTACAGAACCGTCTTTCATAAGTCCTCACTATGTAATATTAGTCATCAAAAATCGTACAACACACCCTTTTTTCTCAAGGTGTTTACTCAGTCCTGGAAACAGTATACAGGACTTATTTTGACATCCACGGACCCCAGATACGAAGAAGTCTATCGGTTGTCCTCAATACATATATTGTTTTGCTGGTTGGTTGGCTAATGGAAATGCTGATTTTCTGATGGGCTTGTCTAATATTTGAGGCCTCTGTCACAAATAAAAAGCTGTGATGTAGTACCAGACCAAACAAATTGTTCAATGCACTATGCATAATCGCATCGTCGCTTATCTCTCAAGTTTCTGAACTTACAATTTACCTTCGGCTTCAAAGATATGACTCAGGGTCCCAACAAGAACCTTGACCATCAGTTTAAGCACTCTGATTATGAGCGTAGGAGCTCCATTGTGTACGGATCTTTAGGGAAAGGTGGGCTATTTATCCCTAAAGATTTTGTTGAACAGGAGTCTGTCTTCGACGAAAGCCTTGATGAAGAAACCCCTTTGGTGCCAAAAACAAATACAAACCGACGCAAATCCTTAGTGGAGAGGGATATATTGAGACAGGAAGAAGAAATTCTCAAGGATAATCATATACTAGGTTCTAGTAATCCTGAAAACGAGGACGAGGAAGAAATAAGAAGAAATTTCGAAAATGCAGTGGTTGCCCATAAAATACCTGTTAATTCAGTTACGGTCGAATTGAAACATTTAGTGAAAGCATCGATACCTTTGGTGTTGACTTTCCTATTGCAGAACTCTTTGAGTACTGTATCGGTTTTATCAGTGGGTCATTTGGGTGCAACTGAATTGGCAGCAGTTTCTATGGGTGCAATGACTGCAAATATAACAGGATATGCTACAATCCAGGGTCTAGCTACTGCTTTGGATACTTTGTGTCCTCAGGCTTTTGGGGCAAAGAAGTTCCATTTAGTTGGCACATACTTTCAGAAATGTACTGCTCTTATTTTCAGTATTATGATACCCATGTTATTTATATGGTTCTTTTTCGGATATAAGTTGATCTGTTTGTTGGTACCAGATAAGGAGACTGCAAAATTATCGGCAGTGTATCTTCAATTTATCACACCGGGAATCCCTGCTTATATTCTTTTTGAATGTGGGAAGAGGTTTTTACAGGCACAAGGGGTTTACCATATATCTACATACGTATTATTCATCGCCGCTCCATCCAATGCTTTAATGAACTACTTATTGGTTAATAGACTCGGGTATTATGGAGCTCCTTTGGCCGTAGCTATCAATTACTGGATTATGGCTCTTGGCTTATGGATTGGGACCATGTACTTCGTTAAGCCGGAACAAACTACTTCGGGATTGCACCCATTGAGATGCTGGGGAGGTCTTGATATAAAGGAAGCGTTTTCCTCATGGGGTAATTTGGTTTCCCTTGCAGTTCCTGGTCTAGTTATGATTGAAGCAGAGTTCCTTGCTTTCGAAATTTTGACTTTAATAGCGTCTTACTTAGGAACGGTTGCCTTGGCTGCTCAATCAGTCGGATCAACGATGGCATCATTGACCTATCAAATACCTTTTGCAATTGGGATAGCCGCTTCTACAAGAATCGCCAATTTTTTGGGAGCTGGGTTAGCAGCCTCCGCAGAAAGATCCACGAAAGTTGCCTTGGGATTCGGATTATGCATCTCAATGTTCAACTTTGTTATCCTATTCAGTTTTGATACCGCTATTGCTAAATTGTTCACTGATGACCAAAGAGTCATCAAGGCAATTGAAGATGTTATGTGGCTTATCGCTTTGATGCAAGTTAGTGATGCGATGAACGCAAATTCTGCAGGGTGCTTGAGAGGACAAGGTCAAACAAAGATAGGTGGTATCGTCAATTTGGTGTCTTACTACTTGATCGGTTTACCTTTGTCCATTTATCTTACATTCTATTCTCCTTGGAAAGGATCTTTACATGGTCTCTGGATCGGTTGTACCGCAGCTCTCACTATAATCGGAGTAGTCCAAAGCTTATATTCTTTGTTTGCGGACTTTGAGAAGTTGTGTGAAAAAGCTAGAAAGAATACCACCGAATCAGCAGTTTAAAGAGTATTTCTCTAATTTACATCTATTTCAAGTATGAATTAAAACGCATCAATCATTACCGCTTCCTTAACTGGCTGCAGTGGCGTTCTGGGAACACCAGCCAACAATTCTCTTCTTATTTCCGGGCCTATGGCGTGATGAAATCTTTGTCTTACGGTTTCTAACAAAAAGTCTCTTTGATCATCAGTTATGTCATTTTTATATCTCTGAGCGAATGCCAAAAATGCCTTGTGCCATACTACCGGTAACGGAGGTAACTCTTTACGGTTATTTTGTTCTTCACCATCCACCATTCCGTCAGGGTTTTCATGCTGTTCTGCTCTTCTGAATCTCATGAAATAGAAAACCAAATCATCCAAAGTTTGATAAGGCAATGCATACTTCTTCTCCACTAACACTCTAATGAAAACGGTAGTGGAAGGCTTGAACTCCCTCTGAGCTAATTGCGATAACGCAACGGAAGAATGCAAAACTGGAATAGATACCTTAGCCAACACAGAGGCAGCAATGGTGGCCTCTCTAACTGAACAATGACCGTCAATCAATGGGAACAAAAACCCTTTGAAGAATGCACCTGGTTTATATAATGATTTCTTTATGGCTCTGTAAATGTGATAATTCACCGAATGATCTTCCGAATCTTCTATACTAGTTCTAAATCTTTCGAGTAAAACTTGTTCAATGAACTTTTGTGCTTCGTTGGCTTGCAAGTTAGAAACAAACAATTTTGTGGCTTCGTAAACAGCATGAGGAGTCCAGGAATCTGGGTTGGTCACATACAACACATCTTGCCAGTTTTTCAAACTTGGTAAAACTTTGAAAAGTTTTGGTAATTTTCCATGGCGGTAATTAGCCAAAATTTGCCCAATCTTTTCATATGCAGAAATAACTTTTGGTGGTAGTTTTACTCCATCCACTGGTCTCCCTCCTTCATTTCTTAAGACTTCTTTCTCTTGAATCTTTGCCATGATCTTGTCAGCCAAATTGATCAGACCACCAAGTCCATCTCCTGACAGAAAATATTTTTCGAATAATTCGGCGTCCTTCTCATTCACTTCGATTTCTTCGTTATCATAAAATTCTTCCGCTTCAAAATCAGAATACTCTCCTTCCTCTTCGCTTTCAACTTCCTCTTCTTCTTCACCGGCTTGGGATCTGAAATTCTCTAAGAAAGAAGGCAGTTCTTTTTTTGCACCATTGTTCTCCTCTTCGATTTCCTCTTGCTGCTCCTTAGCCAACTTCAAAATTCTTTTGGAAGTACTGGCATCTATGAAGTCTTCGCCCTCATCAGCGTCTTTTTTGCTAGTTTTCTTCTTTGAAGGAGCAGTCCTTAACCCACCACCAAGACTTGTGATGTCCCTATGCAAAGGATTGTGGCGTTGCTTTTCTTTAGATTCGCTTACAGTGATCTTTCCCATCTTACTACCAATTCTATCTTCGTAAGCAGAATCTAAAATTTTTTCTTGCAAGTCTTCGCAAGGCTGCGCGATTGACTGCAAAAAAATGCAACATGTGCATCTCGGTTTTATTCTTGTTCGTAAGCAATGTTCACAAAAAGGGATGTGTAAATGAGCTCTTCTCCTAGAGTATCATTCAAAGGGAGGTATCTGTACCCTTTTTTCAAATTATCAAGATTACAAACAAATGAACCCAAGACAGTCTCTTCGTTGCCTGTCATGGTGCACAAGGAGAATTTAACAAAAATTAGCTCACTTGCGACTAAGGTACCTTCAAATCTTTCATTCCAGATAGGGTTGAATCCATTATCCAGAATAATGGAGGTCTGAGACACATTGGAACCAGGCTCGAAATTCACTTTGTGAGCCCCAATTATTTCAAACTTGACAAAGGGGTTGATAACCAAATCCTTGATCTTGGGTTTTGGGAGTTGATGAGCACTGACGACTTCAAACCTGAATTTTATTCTCTGATACTCAGAAATCAGCTTATTCCTCAAGGTGTGCTTCAACAACGGCTTCCTTATATCCATAGGCTTAAGTATGTATCCTGCTCTATCTCTTCCATCAAAAAGTGCTTCATTGAGTTGCTGCCCTAAGTCATACGTTTGCCAATTAGTAGCTACCATTTGAGCTCCATGAATCCAATACTTTAAAGGGTTGAAGTTTGAAGACCTAATCCGGGTATTTGCAGGATAAACTCTCATCAAAAATTTTCGATTATGTTTGTTTAATGCCTCCGCTTTTTCTTTGTCTTTCAACATGGCATCGATAGCCTTTTCGCTTAATGAAAAGCAGTGGTTGAAGGTTTTGGATTCAGGTAGAGAAAAGTTTCTAAACCGGAGGCCCTGGGCATAAACAGCCATATTGCTCAATTCATCAATGACTTTTTTACTCTTATGTCTCTTCCTCGAGGAGATATTAAGGGATCCAAAGGAAGAATTGCTACCACTTATATTGTCCTCACTGAACGAAGTACTTGTTGAGGAAGTAAGCCCTCCGCCTTCCGCGACTACCAAGTTGTTGTATGGACTAGTCTTTTTTGCTTTGATGAGTATTCTATTCTTCAAGTCATAGGGGCTTGGAAGAAGTGCAATATGTCCTAATGGTTCAGTCAATAACAGCTCCCCCAAAATCTCTTGGAGTAGTTGTATTACTTGGAATTGGGATTCTGGGGAACACTTGATTTCTAAACTCAAAATCAATGGCAAAGAACTTGCGACAAAAGCATACCGTTTGATGGTACCCAAGACATTTCGAAGAGAGATTGAAGATGTGAAGGCCTTTCCGTGACACACAATGGGAACATTTTTGGTTGTGATAGGGTCTTCGCCATCCCATATGTCAATTTCCACGCAACGACAACCTTTTTGTAATGCTCTGACGTACCCCTCGGAAGATGATGAATCAACAACCTGCTTCCCTGTCAAGTACGTATTGTGAGAAGAAGAAATAAAATACTCATTGATCGGATGAGTATAGTAGTCTCTTTCATGTGGCGTATCAATGAGAGGCCTAGAGTATTTTGATAACAAGAATTGGTTGAGACTTTCAGATGTCCACAATTGATCAGAATTTGAAAACTTCTCAAAGATCTTTCTTGTTTCTTCTTCGGGATACAGGTCATTTTGTATGTTAGCGAGGAAATATTGAAACCTATCGTATCCCATCATCGAATTAGGGCATAAGGTTGGCCACAAGGAATCTATGTCATCTCTCTTCTTTAGTAGTGCAATGAAGTTCTTGAATTCCTCAAAGTTGATTACTGTGACACCCTTCACCTTTGTCTCGCAACCCAATGCATCAAATATTGCCTTCAGATGCGCTCTGCTAATATTAATGTTGAGTCTGTCAATATACTTGACGATGTCCTCAAACGAAAGGTACTCCTTGGCCTTAGGAGATGAAACAGTTGTGCTGATCAGCACTAACCCCTTTTGTTCGTCATCCATGTTATCCAAGTCTATATAGAACTTTTCAGACAACTGTGCTCGAAGTTTCTTAAGATTGTTGACGGTAGTATAGAATCTTTTAGCGTCCTGCTCTGTATCAGCGATTAAATGTAGTGTCTTGATTTTGTTTTTTGTGACGTTGTAGTACGATATGGTGATCCATTGGTCCTCGAACCCCTTTGAAATGTTGAGCTCGTCTCTATAATGACGGGCCTCCAGCTGGTACCACATTTTCTTCAAGTCGTCGATGGAAAAAGTATACACCTTCGCCTTACTATGATAAGGCGTGTGTGATTGGGCTGACAAGAATAGTTTTTGTAACCCACTCGCCGGGGATCCTTCCAAAGTCTCCATTTTGTTCGCCACTTTCCATATAAATGTTAGGGTTTGTGGATCTATTTGAAAATACACCCTTTTCTTGGAATTTTGTGACACCTTGAGCAAACTCAAGCCGTCTTCAAGGAATACACTGGGGATCTTTATGTGGGCATCGTTGCCTTTCATAATCCCTAGTTCGACCTCGTCAGTCGCTGAGTCTATAGGTCTGCACGTGGATAGTTCCGAACTTGACAGTCGACGTTTTGTATCAACCAGGCTAGTCGATTCCTCCGATGAATTTCGAGAGCCGCTTAGGAGCTTCCTCATCACACTTCCTTTTCTTTCTCTACTCAGGTCAATTGAAGAATCGGACTTACGATCTGAAGACCTTAGACCCCCCAAGAAGGACCCCAGAATCAGTAAACTTCTAGATCTCCTTCGTCGTTGATCGCTATCAGGGCTCTTGCTTCCAGAGCCAGAATAATCCGGATTTAGACTGGCGCTCGACAAACTCGGATTGGTTCTGTTGCATTCGAACGATCTACGGTTGTGCATCGTAGATGAAAACGCGATTGACAGCATTATCGCTAGATTGGTCCCCTACCAGCTCCACTGCACATGGCAGTGCTACAACTGAAATTCTAAAACTTGTAATGTATTATTCTAGTATCTATAAATTTTGATATTTGCTGTGTCAATCTTAGATCTCTACTTCATCGTCAAGACGGACGTCCATGTTACCCTCATTTAACAAGTACCTCTTCACGTCATTCACCGTGTACTCTTCTCTATGAAATAAGCCGGCCCCTAAAGCTGCGTCGATCCCACACTCCATGTCAAAAGCTTCCTTGAAGTGCTCAGGTTTCCCGGCGCCAGAGCTTGCAATGACAGGGATTGACACGCGAGTCTTCACTTGACGTAAAAGCTCTAAATTGTATCCCTTATTCGACCCATCATGGTCAATGGAGTTTAGCAAGATTTCACCAGCACCAAGGTCCTCACATGCAATACACAACTCCAAAGCCCCGAGTTCGTGAACTTTTCTACCACCCTGTGACGTTACCTGATAATAGCAATATTGCTCATTGTTGGGGCCATACTTTGATTCGTCTTCAATGAAAATCGTCTCCATAGTTGTATCCTTTGGTGAGTTCACATATCTTCTCTTTGGATCTACCGATATGACAACAGCTTGATTACCAAAAGTTGCACTAATAGTTTCGATAGAGCTCTTGCCGTCCTTCTGTTTGTTGCTTTTGTAGTATGCCTCAGCTATGGTCACAGCATCCGACCCGATACTTACCTTATCAGCGCCAGACCTGAAGTACAAATCTGCTACTTCAACAGCGGATACCACCTTACCGGTCTCAGGGTCCACCATGTCTTTAATCCCACCGCCAACTGTCAAAGGCACAAAAATGTTCTCCGCTGCCCTTCTCAAAACTTCCAACATTGGAAGGTCTTTAAGAGGGGATTCCCTGAATGAAGTGATATTCAAAAACGTGACTTCATCAGCTCCTTGGTTGTAGTATCGGGTCGCCAATTCTACCGGTTTACCCAAGTTTCTGACCTCGTTTTCTCCAGATGAACCAACCTCTCTCACATTATACTGGTCTCCTTTTGTGACCACTAAGTCACCTTTATCGTTAGCCCTAACGTCCAAACAGGCAATGATTCTTTTGGTTAGTCCGCTCAACGTCCTCTCCACGTGGATTCCTTGCTGGTAATCTTTCGCATGGACTTTACCTAACCTCTCCGAGTCTAGAAATGACTTAATCACCTTGACTCCAGCGACACCCGATTTCTCAGGATGGAATTGAGTTGCAAAAAAATTCTTGTAAGATAAAGCAGCAATAAACTTCTCGGATCCATAAGAGGTGAACGCAAATGACCAACCCTGTTTGATTTTCTCTTCAATCAATGCCTCGTCTTGTTCGCCTTTAACAATAGCAGCATATGAGTGAACAAAATAATACTTGTTTTTCTTGTTAATCTCAAAGAAGGACTCGTCATCGCCCAAAGTTCTCCCGTCAGCCACGACAGACTCAATGCTGTTCCACCCGATCAGGGGAACTGACTTTTTCAATTTTTGTTCTGCAAAAACTGGGTCATCAGCATCGAATTTCTTCAAACTTAATCGTATGTACCCTAAACCTTTATACTGTGCGTCGCAACTCTCTTCACTGTCTTCAAAAAATGTTTGCAACCCGACACAAACCCCCATCAAGTCCCGACCACTTTCAATGTATCTATTGATTGGCTCGATAAGGTCTCTATCATGAAGCTGTTTTACAAAATGGGCAAAGTTCCCTACTCCAGGAAAGATTAATTTTTCAATTTCAGGCTCAAAAATCTTAAAATCTTCAGAGTTCCCAATGAGTTGCACACTGTGGTCACCACACTTTTTTATGGCATTTATAAGTGACTGAAGGTTACCACTTTCTAAATCAATAACAAAAACCTTCATATTATAAATCACAATTTCGGTTTTTTCAGTTTGAGTCCAAATTTATTTTCTATATATGAGTCAGGTTGCGAAATTTAGTCGTTGCGACTAACATTTGCTTAATTTAGTTGACACCAGTATCTGATGAAGTGTTATAAGAAGATTCGGTTTTACAACCTCCTTGCATCTATTAAATTATAAAGCAGGCTTATGAGCCTGAATTTGAAAGAAAAAATGGACATTGCGGTCCTCTTTACCTAACTTATGCTCAAACGCTTGGCAAAAGAAATCGGCTTGTCCAACCATTTCAGCGATGTGAAGCCCAATATCATTAGATAAAAACGAGGTAATCTCACTAGAGCCATTTAACAATATAGTGCCTAACTTGACATGGTTCTCGCCGAAGGTCTCAACTATCGCCGAAAGTAAAGTCTCTGCAAAATCAGGAATCATATCGTAATACTGACCTAGATTCAACCCTGTCGTGTTTGTGAACCGAGGAAATCCAACTGTCCGTTTATCAGGGCGAATTGTATCAGCACCCAGAAGAATTATAGGTATCTCCAACGTACCCCCAACCTTCAAAACTCTATAGAATTCCGAAATGATTGTTTTGTAATTGGTGTTGGTAAGTTGGAATAAAAGGTCTCTGCTATGAACGACATCGAATGAATTTTCAGGTATAGTAGCTAAAGCACCAGTGTAATAACTAAAATTTTTTGGTTTATGCTGATTTGTTGATGATGAAGATTCGGAATCCACACTGGCTACATCATCCGAAGACCTTTGAATGGAAACAAATTCCTCGTCAGTTGTATTCTTGAAGTCATTGTAGTTCTTGAAATGAAGGTGTTTGAAAAAATTTTTGAATAACAGATCGTCCAGTTTTTCAAACGAGATCTTGGGTGTCATCTTTTCGTACTGTCTGTAAGTCTCCAAGTTCTTTGTTTTACAAGGGTCTTCGTTGAAGACATTCATCTCCGAAATCTTCAAAAAGGGTATAGTCACTGCCATGTACCAGCCATACTGACTACTAAAGTATGAATTATAGATCAAAACACTCGGAAGCTCTCTGGTTTGAGGAGGGTTATCACGGTTACTTTGAAACTTCTCATAAAGTCTGTAGACAATTCTTGAATCGATCAAAGAATTGCTGCTGAGCTTTGTAAGGATATTAATGTGATATTTCTCGAGTAAAACAAACTCGTAAGACACCTTCGTAACCAACTGTAATAGAAGAGGTACAGCACTTGCTGCGTTAGACATTTCGTCACCAGTCTCTTCCTTCCTGAACGCATGCAACGCTTTGGTTAATTGCATAAACATGATTTTAAACTTTTGGTGCATTTTCAGCAATTCATCTAACTGATCAGGAGGGGTATTTATGAGTGCCGAAGGTAGATTCAATAGGTAACGCACATAGTTAGTAAAGTTAACTTGTACAAGTTCTTCGCATGAAAAGATCTCAGATCTGGAATTGTCAGCAGTGGATTGAATCTTTATTAGTTTACGCAAAAAAGTCCTCATGCATAACAATTGGTACGCCAAAGGCCCTTCGAAGTCCCTCATATCATTTGCAGACCAGTCTCCGTTGAATGCCGTTTTCGAAAACTTACTGTGGCGAACGATAAACTTGGATATAGAGTTATACCGGATTGTTGAAAAATTGATAGGATCGCTATTATGTTGTCCGTTTAGAATATCAAGAAAGTTGCTGAATCGAAAGATTTGGAAATGTGGTGAGTAGAGGCTCTCCAGCATCTTGGGCAAGGCATTGAGGATCCCTAAGTCAGAAATGATGGTGAAAGGGGGGAACTCATCCTTTTGAGCCATGGAATAACTCGGTTTGAAGATTTTCCAACTTGCGTCAGAATCATTGGATTCCAAAGATGTTATGGACTTCTTGTTTGAAGCAGATGGAGGAGGAGAAAAAGAAGAAGACACGTTTTCAGGTATGTATCCATGGTACCTCTTGTGCTCGGTCTTTACTGTGTTCTCTGTCTCGGTTGACTTTCCTTGACCCTGTCTTTCCTGTTTCGCCGCCTTGGGCGATTGATTCCCAGAAAACAAAGACGCTTTTCCAGCTCTCTCCTTTCCGGCGGCACTACTATGTGAAGACATGGAACTATTTCTTCTATTCGATTGTCTTGGTAGCGATGTGGTCGACGTGGAATTCCTCCTCAAGTCATGGGGCGGGTAGGCCTGATTCTTCCCAAGAGAGTCCAACGTGTGCTTCTCGCTTACAGGGGTCTGGGTGCCACTGGCATTTTCACTCGGTGTATTCAGCTGACTTCCGGCAATATACTTATTGGCAATATTGGACGATAGGGAGTCAGAAGATTTATCCCGCTTTAAATTTTCAAGATTGGCACTGAGCTCTTTTGCATTGATTGGATTGTTTAAGTCCTTTGTCGAAGACTCCCGACTTTCTCTTCCCCTATTAGTGTGCTCCAATGAATCTTCATAAATGCTGGGCGTGTGAAGAGAATTATTGGTAGAACTCGTGGGTGACTCAACTATAGACGATCCAGATTTCACCTTATCATAATGTCTTTTCTTCTTCTTTTTGTGTTTATCCAGTTTTTTCATCCGTTGCAGTGTCTGGAACAGCACAGAAGGGACAATATAGAAGCTCATGCTTAATATTTACTCAAACAGTCGCGGGATTTAAATGGGTTATCCAAACCCGAGCGAGCCTGTCAAAAGGGTCGTGTAGAGGGTATCCCCGATTAACATTATTCATTACACTGGAAATGCCACCACATCTTGCGAAACTCCATTATCGATTGAGGGTTCACAGATGTTTGGCGCTTAATTTATAGTTCGCTAAAACGGTTTCTCAGCTTTAAGATAAATCCTATATTCATCAACTTTCAATTACACAAAAATCACATGTTATCTCTATGGATAGTGGCCCTTCCTAATACCAAAGTACCCATCTGGAGCTTGAAGGGTGGCATTCAACCTTCCCACAGTGGAGATTGCTGCATCCATCCCTTCATACATAACGGTATTGCCCCACCAGTTAATGGACTTGTCGTGGTACTGCACTGCGAAGAAGATGATGATTGAAGAGAACGCAACACCAGCAGTCAAGGAGCCTGTTAGAATATAGTTATACTTTTCCCACCATGTGAGATAGTTATTTTTGATGTACCACATGAAGATTAATGAGAGATATAATCCTCCAGTGTAGTAAGTCAAATTGTATGGAGCATAAATCAAGAACCCACCGATAATGATGGTTGGTTGAAAGAACTTGGTAACACTCCTTGGGCCATAGTATTTAAATAAAACACAAGGGATTGGTAGTAAAGCCCCAATAAGAAAGCACCATTGCAAAATTGGGTAAATCCCGGAAAAGACCTTCTTGGGACCAATGACACCCCATAAGATCGATGCATTGTAAAAGGTTTTGGCTCCAGGACAAGAAAATTTTTGGGGTTTGAAGAGGAGAACAGTAATCTTCGATGTGATTGATTTGGAATCCCATCACAGCTAAAGAAATAAACGAGTGGATGAGAACCGAAAGTAACTGGCATCTGAACAATGCTCTGGGGGGAATTTTCACGTAGTGGGCCATCTTCTGATCACTGATATAGTTTTGAGCTTGTCCATTGATATTATAACCAAATGCTTTTAAATAGTTCAATGCCAAACCGTTTCCGGGAAGTGCATACCCTATTATCAACTCCACTAAAACATTGAGCCCAAACTGAAAACCAGTAGTGGAGTATATACTTGTCAAAGGAATGAGGAATACAAAGTTGATCGCAGTTGCAAAAAAAATACCCCAAACAGGTGTCTCTGCTGGATATATCTGGACGCATATGATACTCAACACTAACGAAATTATCAATATCCCGAGAAAAGCACAATCTGGAACTTCCTTGTATTGCCGCATCATTGTAGTATGTGCATCATTGTACCCTGCATAAACCGATCTTTTCATGTTTTTCATAGACTTTATTATCCCCTGGCATGCGTCCCACATTTGATACCTGTTGGTAATAACTTCATAAATGATTGAAAATGGATAAATGGCAAAAAAGGCACCATATAATACAACGTTAGCAGCACTGTAGTATGGAGGTCCTACTTCTTCATATTTCTTTCTATCAAACAAACTTCTCTCATTAACAATACTTTTCACATTGTACACGAATCCTTCGTTCGTGAAAAGACTATTGGAGTTGATCGCCATATAACCCGACCACAAGTGGTTGGAATAATAAACACCACAAATACAAAAAAATCCGATTATGGCTCCAATGTATTGGGACGCCTGATTATAGAATGGATAGGTCAATGCATAGTTAAAGTTCAAGACATTCCAATCGAAGGATGGGATGGGATTCAACCCTAAACCCCCAACACTCCCTGTGATCTCAGCAAGTTTCTGGTTTGTTGGTTTGATCCAAGTCATCCAATTGAAAGTAGAAAAGAATTGCGCAAGGTAATCTGGAATCCAGAAATAAAGAAACAGGCCAGCAAACCAGGCAAGAAAGAAATGGAATCTTGAAATAGTCCACCCATGGATGACTTCCTTTTTTTCCGGCTTCGTCAATGCAGAGTTCAAAGCAACTGTGGGTAAAATACTGGGCCAAATACTCTTGATAGGAAATATCGCAAATCTTCTCATGATACCAGCAAAGCCGAAACCCAAGAAGTTATTAGAGAGGATCAATAAAGTTTGATAACCAAAATCAGCCCATTGGTTGTTATAAAACATCTCCATCTTTTGAACGTGAATATTATAGGACACATAGGAGAAATGGCCGGAGACAGAATAGAAAATAGTAGCCAACATCTGCTCTTTAAATGTCCAGGGTCCAGGATTCAAGTCCATAGTAAATCTCCACACCCTGAACTTCCACTTGGGTAGCACTGATGCAAGAAATACACCACATGGTAAAAGGAAAATTTGAACAACCAGAGAGTCTAATGTGATGCTAGGTTGTCTCTCCGAAAAAAATTGGTTGATAAAAGTACCGATACCAGTCCATATAATACCTAAGATGTAGACTCTAAAGGTTTCACAGGGGATTTCAGGGTCATCCCAACATTCGCAAACTGCTCTTACTTCAGGATATGGCGAATGGTAAACTATCAAAGCAGCTTCCATTTTAACCTGCAAAGACCAATCGAAAATTTCATTCGTATCCAAGTCTGTTGCTTCTAAGGAACTGACCTGATCAAAGTCTCCTTTTTCTTCTACAGTATATTCTTCCTCGCCTTTTTCACCTATATGACTTCTTGAGGTCTTTTGGGTGTCACGATAAGGGGCTGCAACCAACTTTTCACATAATTGGTAGACACTTTCAGGAAAATTAGGATCGTGTTTGTGGTCTTCGAGTGCCTCTTTCAAAATTCCCAACGCTTCTTCTTCCGGAAACTGTTCAATTTTCTCGATCATGAAAGAAACTCCAACAGGAAGGTCATCTAATTTCAATCCTTCGTGGTTGAGTCTCTTTAAAATGATATGCTTCTGTTCCAAAGTTAAGTTTTGACCAACTTGAGAGATGGAAATCTGTTTAGAAGCCACAGCATCCAATTTGATTTGGTGAGAAGCAGGCTCTAACCTGTTGGTATTGCTTGAAATACTTTGTAAGGGACCTATATCAGGCATTTGATATTTATTGGCTTCCTATCGCAAGCTATGCTTTCGTATAAGAGCATTTCGTTGGCTTTTGTATTTGCGTGAAATGTGTGGCCCGTTATCAGTGGGTGGTGCTTCAGGAAAAGACGTACGGCACCGTTGCCTCAGCTTCTAAAGTTTCAACCTTAATGAGGCGGCTTGCCAAAAACGGTTAATCGTATATCAGGAAACATTTCGATCTGTATGCAATTGGAATCGTATATTTTTTAACAATGGAGGGGAAATGTACAGCTTTCAATATTTGATCATTCAAGTTTCACACAAAGTTCGCAACATTTCAAATGCTAAGGGTGTGGTTTTGAAGTATTTTTTATGTGGTTAAATCCGAAGACTAATGCGTCGGAATAAAAAGAGGTGATCCGAGCAGGATTAGAACAGGAAATCCGGCGAGCCACATTTGTGTTTGACGATCTCGTATGTCTTTTCATCACAAAGTATTGTTGCCCAAAATCACTTGGTACGAAATGCGTTCATTGATTCTTCTCGTATGATATGCCAAGACTGCCACTCGCTGGCAAGGTCCTTATCGATTAGGTATCTTATCGTCAACCTCGAAAGAGCGATGTTTTTTTATCTGCAACACTTTCGTGCGAGCATGCATGCAGGCCGGTAAGTGTCAGGCCGGTTACATAAAACTTTAAATTTTTATTGCCGACGAAAAATTGGTGCTTTGAGAAGAGCCTAAGGAGTGTAAACAGAATAAATCATGGTGGAAAACATATCCCACGATGTGGGCTTGTCACTTTGATCTCAAGATAGTTTATCACATGTATAATTTTCTCGCTTTTGTGGGTATCAAGTATCAACTCAAACCACCTACCTAAAATCAGCCGGTTTGAAGCCGTTCGATAGCAGGGCAATAGCTATACACACTCCTGTATTGTTCAGGCATCTTAATCTGGAAGATATTGTTTTCAAGTGAAACGACCAAGAAGATTTCGGAGACCCTTCCATGAACCACAGTTCAGCAATCAGAATTGGTCTTACCGCTGTTATCCTCCAACCCAAAATTTCCCAGTGGTAATCATAGTTGTGCTAACAGGCCACGAAAGTATACACGACAAGACAAGCAGCAAAAATCTGTAGTTGCAAATGCTTTATCCAGTGCATTGGCATTGTTTTTGGGATGTATCCTGCAAACAAGCTGCTACACAACACCTAAATTGCGCTTCTGTAAAGTCAAACTGTCCACGTGTGTTCCTATAAACTCTTTCACAGGGGCTGGGGTTGTTAACTTGAATGCCCGCCCACTGGAGTCGCTCAATCGGTGAATATAAGGATCTCAAGTTTGATGACGTTTTTCTCCGTAGTGTTCATAAATAGGTTGGATCCTTGTTAAGTATTTTTGCCAATGCAACATTTACATATATACTTGCATCGAATGCTCCCATTCCTTGATTGCAGCTACATGAGGGATGAAGAGGTGCTGATGTATGCAGAGAATAAGGGCTATTATAAGGGAACTAATATGTAGGTGTTTCCAGAATGTTTGGTATGTCAAAATCCAAAGCAGCATCGAGCGGATTGGTTCAAAAAATAGACTTAAATGACTCGACATACTCTCCACCCGTTGCAATATGAGGAGCATCTGAAACTTAAGAGTCATGGTACAATTATCTTGTTATCAAGCAACAAAATCGCCGAAATTGAAGCTATCAACAGCTTATCGGGCCAACTAAGTGACAACAAAGTCTCCATCCCATAATGGATAATTAGAGAGTTGTAGGTCTAAATTGTGGAACGAGTGTCGATGGTACTTATGTGGCACACCTTGATGTTTTGATGGAGACTCTTGTAAATGGAGACTCTTGTGAATGAAGTCATTCTTCCTGTTAAGTGATTAAACTGTAAGGAAGCAAAGCTCGACTGATACCTGAAAGGGTAAGTATTGAATGTATACCATTTTGGACTGAATCATCTAATTGTTGATATATGTGATTTGAACTTCTTGGAGAGACCTTTGGCGAAGCTGTCTTACAGGCAATCATAGATCTAGGTGATGTGTATATTGTTGCAACCCATGGAAATCTTGGGACTACGGGTACAATAATTCGTCAACGGCTTGAGTTCAGATGGCTGTCGAGTCTAACAACATACATTCTTTTGGTCCCTCTTTCTTGTATTTGGTTCAGAAGGCTATTTATTTTACCATTATTCAGGTAATTTTGGCCCTTACTTCCAAGATTATTGACCAAATGTCACTGTGATAATTGGTGTTGATAAAGTTACGAATGACCAACTAAGGCGGTTCTATTTGAATATGTTACTGGCTGATTAGGCTCAATATAATCTTTAGGGATTCGTCAGGAAGTAATTCTCTCATTGAACAAAGATGGAGCTTTCTTTTAGATATGAATAATGAAACTCTAGTGTCATTGACGAAGCAGAAAACCTAGTTGTAGATGAGATTGAAATGGTTGACTGCATCCCCCTCGAACCTTTGCGTTTTGAGCATTAGGACTCTGGGCCTTGTCCTCATATCGAAGTTCAAGCTCGAAAGCTTTTCAAGCTGAAGTTAAAGTTAGCCTTACCAATTCTCTATTTGAAGCATTCCCAGCTCTTAATACTTAATTAGGATAATATTAGCTTTCAGAAGTGAATACTTCCAATACCATTCCACCAACTGAACTAGTAAAAGAGCACCTATGTTTTTTAGGCTCGAAGCAAAGGTCTTATCCAGACCATTGAAAGATTTATAGAGAGTGTTCATCTTGCCAATGTAAATGGCACCAGAGGTCCCACTGCTCCACTCAGTATAATCAATCACACTTTAGAGTTCCTGTAGATATCCTAGTTTCTGGAAGAGAAAGTTTTTCATCCTCAATCTCGTTGTAGTCTCCGGGTTAGGAGTCAGACCTACAGAAGCCTGGGGAACAGTTGAGGAGTCATATGTTTTGAGGGGCCCTTTAATCTGACCTGGTATGACTTTTATACTTATTCAAAGAGTTGTATGCTTGGAAGTTTTCATTTGAACCTTTCATGTTTTGACATTGATTATATGTTTGGCTGAGAAATCTTTCCATTTTAGGAAAAACGCAACATCATCTAGGGTTTCTCGCCTCTCGCAGTTGCAATATACTCGTTCTATACTCATAGAGCAGTATATACGGATGCAAGTAGACTGGTGGTAAAAGAAAGCATATTTAAATAAGATCTTTTAAAAGATTTTAGCCGACATGGTCTTTTGCTTGAACAGGGTAGATAGGGCTCTATCATTGAAATGGCAAGATATCTATACATAGATTATTATTGACAATCAATAGCAAAGGCACGCTAAAGAACCAAATGCAAGGATGTATGCGGATTTAGATTTGGTATCAGATGTGCTATGCTCTAAGTACATTCATACTTTACCAACAAACTAATAATGCTTTTTATCGGGTCATTTGCACCATATTTCATCTTGTTGCCTCGGTATACTTTTTTGGTATAAAGTAGCTTTCAGATGTGGACATGAAGAAGGCTGTCCGCTTGATATCCACTTGAATTTCAATCGATATTGTAATAACTTACTCTTATGGAATCTCAACAATATCAAGATAGCACACCAATCAATTGACGAGTTACAAAACTCATATCACAACACCCGGAATATAGGGGCTGCTTTGTAGAGAAATTTTCAAGTTGCAACTATAATGCAGCACGAACAGTCCTACAAGTTCTTCGAATTCGGTTACTGTATTACAAAACAATTTATTCAACTACATAAATTGAACATACTCAATGGAAGTTTCCAGGCATAGCACAAAGAGTTCAAAACACCTTAGCTTCTTTCACGATACCCTCAAGGCCTGGTGAAATCACCTGTTCGTCTCACTAACGGAGCCCTTCACTCAGTCTTCTTCGCTTCAATGTGCTTTCTGTTCTCACCAAGACCCTTGACAGCTATGTTCACAACATTTTCTTCGACATCCGGTTCGAGTTTAGGAACAACGATTGAAACAACACCGTCCTTTACATCAGCGGTGATTTCATCTGGCTTCACATCCTTATCGAACCCGATGCTACTTTGGTAGCTGCTGGAGTAATGTCCTTTATGGCCCTCTTTTTCCAGGTCTGACTTCTGGGAAATTGATATTCTCAACTCGTTCTGTTTTTTAAGGTAGTCAATTTTTAGTTCCTTGTCGTTTATCCTTTCATCTTTGAAACCGATGATGTATTTGTCTGCCTCTTCCTTCAACTTTACATCGTTCTCCACATTGTAGAAATTTTCTCTGAACACCAAAGGTTCATTGAAAAACGAGTCAAAGAATCCATAATTTCTTGGTGCTAAGGAATTACTGGACCTGTATGGAAGAGCTTGTCTACTTCTTGAAAAAAATGGAGCATTGAAATCGTTGAAAAATCTGTCGCCAAATCCAAACATTGTTTTCTTCTCAAAACTTGCTTATTTTATTTTTGTAGAGAGGTACTGAATGAAACCTCGTCCCCCATTTATAGTCTTCAGGCTCGATGGGTGCAAAAAAAAAATGTCACTAACTGTAGCGCGAAGGGAGCGACCAGAAATTACCAGAATTTTCGAGGTGGGTTTTCTATCGAACTCCATCCAGAAAACACATGACCCCATAGTCACTGCCAACTAGTAACTGCCCATCATATACCATCGACTCCACTTTGAAGTACTCTGGTAACCCCACTAGATAAGTCAATTCCAGTGCAACAAACGTTGTAAAATCAAATTTGAGTGAGAAAAGTGTTTCTTCACCATTGTAGACGAAAAATGTTGTGGATTTATTAATCGTATGTGTGACCAAGTTAATAGGGAACTGGTTAAATTGATGTTTGTACATTGTTTGATTTCTCTCAAGGTCATGAACTACTAGTAAACCGGTGCTTGTACCAATTACTAAACTCCCCTTTACCTCTTCCAAGGCAGTGACTTCGCTGTTCAACTTCAAGTTTAATTGTTCATATGTCTTGTTGAAAATGTTGAATCTCAACACCTCTCCTGATTCATATCCTGTTATCAACAGCTTATCGTTTGTTTCAAACTCAAGCTCATTTTCGCCATGGATGAAATCTGACCGAATTAATTTGATACGTGTTACAACATCCTGTTGATTCCTCACCTTCGTGAGTTTGTATATAGACTTTCCACTTCCACACTCGAATAACGTTGCTTGCCCTACATGATCTTTACATCCGAGTATGAAATTTCTTCCCCTACCTATTAACTCCACATTAGATGAACTCGGACACAAAAAGGTTCGAATACACTTCCAGTCTTTAACTGACCATAATTTTACTTGTTTGTCTAGCCCTACCGTCATTACTATTTCCTTGGAAGGGAATACCTTGATTTCGATTATATTCATATAGTGAGCAGTCGGTACAGTGGTCTCTTCTGAAGTCAATAGATTGTGAATAACCAAATCTCCCTGTTCGGTTCCTATAAGTAAAGCGTCATCAATCCTATTCAAAGAAGTAAGGCCCTTGAAAGGAATGAACCTTGATCTTTTTTTTAAAGTATATTCCCCATATTTGTATCGTGAATCTCCCTCGCTGGTGAAGATCAAATCACTTTCAAAAGAATGTGGCGTCACTTTCACTCGGTGAAGATTCTGGTCTTCTCCGGGCCTCCGAACACTGATCCAGAACTCCTCCTGAGCCACAGACCCGTTCCTCACGTCCTCAATTACCTCATCAAATGAGTCTTGTATCGTGACTATGTCCATCGCAGTCTCCGCTAGACAAAAAAATAGAGTTCAACGAAAAATCAAAGCTCGAATTTGTATGGAACCAGAAACGAAATTTAACGATACAGCGGCAATATTCCTAGATAAGGACTTTGACCCTACCAGCTACGTGGATGCCTTATACAAAAATCATGACTATTCCAAGAACAGTTTAACCAAACTCATGAATGTGTCAAATACTTTGGCAACCCACTTGAACTTTCTTGAAGATCAATTGAACAACGAAATCAACAAAAATCTCATGTCCTTGAATAGGCTAGTGTACGAAAATACCTTTAATAACTCTACGAGGTTATCATATTACACAAAACTACTACAGAACTCAATAATATCACTAAATAACGAGTTGCAAGTCCCTGGAATTAATGAATTAAAAGTAATGAACACATTGATCGACTTTAAAGCCGTCAAAGCGAACATGCTTGATACCTTGAGGATATTGACGTTTATAAAGAAAAACTTTGGTGATTTGAAACTGAAGAGCTTTGAGTCGGATTTATTGAAAATTTTCAATTCCATTTTGAACTTGCAAGATAACGCTGGTAAGATAGAAAATTTGAGTAACCTCATAAATTGCAGAGACGTTTTCTCCAATTTAAGTCAGTACAATCCCATATATAAAAAGAATATCGATAAATTTGAGGATGAGCTCAAATTAGCTAAGGACAACAGTGGGTAAAAGACATTTGTGCAGAAAAAATGTACCCGTGAAGGATTATGAGGTTGTCCCTGGTAAATGTGAGCAACATGTCATGTCGATGCCCATGCTGTTATATATGTAGTCTCCCTACAGAATGTCGGGAAACGAGGACACCAGAATGGTTGCAACTCTATTTCATCGAGCATAGCGATTATTTATTAAGATGCTAAATGAACCTGTAGGTTGTAATTATTATTTCTTCTAATGGATGCTAGTTTCATTAAAATGGCGCTATTTGTCTCTTTTCTTGGTTTATCACCTTTTCTTACTCCTTACCACAGACAAATGACCTAGATCTCGGTTGCGAAAAGATCAAAATGTTATAAACCCCAACCATTCAAACGTTGTTAAATTACTCGATTGGTTTATTCTGCAGACTTAGTTTTGATTAACTCTTCTGAAAAATCGTTGGTAACGAAGTTATGCTTTCTTTGTCTCAACACAAAATAGTGAATTTCACAAATGAGAATTCTTCTCGTGTGGAAGGATTATATTGAAATTGTACTACGCTTCGACATGTATTGCAATTAGATTCAGTGGATAAACCCCAATAAATTCTAAAAAAACCTTTTCTAGACATACATGAAGCGTGGCTCACAATGCTAACAATCCTAAGCCATTATCTTATTTTAAAAACCCTCGTTGGAGTAAATCTGCCCCTCTTAGGTTTCCAAACGTTTGTTGGGAGTCAAGAAATGAATTGCAATCTTCATATTGCTACTTTGCCTTTTTTGAGGTTTGGGTGAAAGATTTTAGAAAGGCTACTCTCTCATTGTTTTATTTTCAGTTTGCAACGAATCATTATAAAGATGATATGAGTATCACTCAAAGATTCTTATTTTCTTTTGCTTAGAATTGAACAAACATTTCATGAAACTGGCAGCCTTTTTCATGCACTGGAGCTTCTTCAGAGATAAACAACTTGATCATGTACCAAGTTCTTTTGAACTGCTAATACCTGTACGTCCTTTATCTTTGAAATAATATTATTTTATGTAACGATCACCTAAAATACATATTACACGACCACGGGCGATTGGTGTAGTGGTTAACATTTCTGCCTTCCAAGCAGGAGACATGGGTTCGATTCCCGTATCGCTCATTTTTTTAAAAACATCTATGTGACATAAAATATCGCGTTTGTTTACTAGTTAGGTTGATCTATTCTAGAACTCTTTTTGGCCATTTTTTTATCAATAACGTCTTCGCTATGGAGATGGATGTTCGACCAAATGTAGCTTCCATAAGAAATTTCAGCCAGATAGATGAAATCAATACGGCGATGACTCAACTTTTCCAAGAAGCTCAGTTCACACTTTCTGGACACAGAAAACTAGTGGTGATCCTTAACAACATTCACAAAAAAGCCATAGAATTGGGACTCCATGAAGCCTTTTCCTACAAGTTTACAAGACTTATCAATAAGATCCTTCCATTGAAAAAGGGAGAAGAAAGCGGCGATCGGATCATCAAATTCTGCTCTGTTTTCATTGCTAGCTTATTCAAGAGTCAAGATGAGGATAAGGATGACGAAACCACAGGCGTAGCAAACTACTTGTTGAATCACTTACTTAGAGGGGTTGAAGCAAAAGATAGGAATGTGCGGTATCGAATCATACAATTACTAGCTTATCTCGTCAACTTTATAGGGGATATTGATGCACAGGTTTTCACATCTTTAGTGCACTCCTTGAAGAAGAGACTAAATGATAAGGAACATACAGTCAGACTTCAAGCAGTAGTGGCATTGTCTCGGTTTCAAAACGTGGATGATGTCGTCGATTCTGAAGCTGTAGATGATGAAACAAGCCTCAATTTCTTCACCAAGATTTTGGTGGAGGTTATGCAGAATGATGAAAGTCCGGAGGTCAGGAGAGCGGCCCTGTTGAATGTCCCAAAGAATAGATCCACACTCCCCTATCTAATCGAAAGGGCCCGGGACGTTAACACAATAAACAGAAGGATCGTTTATTCAAGAATCTTGAGAGAATTTGGTGATTTCAGAGAAATTGATCTACAATCAAGAAATGCTCTTTTGGAATGGGGTTTGAACGATCGGGAACCAAGTGTGAAGAATGCTGCTCTAAAGTTGTTTAATTCTTACTGGTTTGAAAGTGTTGATCGTGATTTCATTCGGTTGCTTGAAAACTTGAATCTTCATGACAAAAGTGAACACATCGATTTACTTATGAAAAATTTATTTCAAATGAATCCAGACTTGGTCAAATCTATGAAGTTTGATAAAGAATATTGGAAGGAATTCTCGGTTGAGAAATCTGTTCTTGTCAGAAATCTTTATGAATATTTGAATTCCAACAAACTTTATGACTATATTGACGATAAATTCGTTGACTTGATTGAATTGAGTGATATCCTATACAAGTACTTGAAATTGAGAAAATCAAGGCTAACAAAAAATAATGATTTGATCAATAACCATAATGATTTTATAAGGACCATGGAAACAAAAGACGCAGATCTTAGAGCTCTAAAAGTCGAACTTGATCATCTAGTCAAAACGGTTGATTCAACAGAAGCTAATGAGGATGTGGAAGATAAAGAACAAATAATTGGTAGGTTACAAATCAAAATTGAAGACTTGAAGAATAAATTTGATCAAGTCAAGCAAGAAAAAGTTGTGATCATAGAGAGTAATCGAAGTCTTGAGGAAGAATACTCCGAATTCAACGAAGAATATAATGATTTGGAATTCATCATTGAGAATCTTCTAAAGATTAGTAAAGATTACGACTACGCTGATGAAGCAGGAAGGAGATCCATGTTACAAATCATCAGAACCAGTTTGACTAATGATAGGTTGTCTGATAAGTTAATCGAGATAACATTAAAAGTGTTGAAGATTTTGAGTATCAACGAGAGAGATTTCATAGGAATGGCTACCGAAATTATTACAGATATCAGAGACTCTGTTCTTGACGAAAATGATGAAACTTTCCATTCTGCTCTCTCTGGATTTGCTGACTCCGACTCCGACTCCGACTCGGATGATGAAGATGCCATCGGGAAAAATGAAAGTGAAGATTTTCATGCTGTCAGCGATAATCATGATTACACTAACAATCTCAACAAGATTGAAAATGTTTTTGATGACCGAAATTTCAACAGAGGTTACAATAAAGTGGGAAATAAACGAAGAAGATTACAACCGAGGATTCCTCCCCGAGACATCTTGAATCAGTGTTTGAGGTTAACGCAACATCTATTAGAGTTGTCCAACGAACCCTTATCCAATAATTATTCATTGGAATCTATCCTTCAGAGTTTGGTATATCCTGCTGTGGTAATGGATGACGGCTCTGCTACTCATAAGCTAGGTGTCAAATGTTTAGGCTTGTTCCTTTTAATTGACAAGGATACCGCCATACAAAAATTGTACTTTTTCGGTAGAATTGTCAGTTTAAACATTTTTGATGAAGAGTTCAAAACTATCGCTACGAAGGTAATAATTGACGTGTTGTCTACATACGGAATCAGTGTTTTGGATGCAGGAAGTAATGAAAGCATCAATAATGAAGAATTTGATATTTCATCTGTGAGATATGTTGACTCATTATCCATTAACAAGCTTTTCATCAAATCACTTAAAAATTACAAAATGCCCGGATTGCAGGCTGCCACAGCTGAGGGATTGTGCAAGTTGTTTTTGGCAGACATCCTAGAGAACTTTGGTGATAGTATGTTTAGTACGGAAGAGGAAAAGGAAACTTATTTCGAAGATCTTTTTGAGGTTTTGGTTCTTTCTTACTTTGATGCCAAGAATCATTTCAATAACAAATTGAGGCAAATTCTCTCCTTTTGTATACCTGTTTACGCCTTCAGTCACCCAAAACACCAGATAAAGTTATCCAAGAGCAGCGGAAATATAATATTCAAATTCAGCAGGAGGCAGCAGACCTATGAGGAACAATATGGAGGTAACGAAGCAGCCTTGGATATTTTAAATTCTATCTCAGCCAATTCAGTTATACAACAGTTAATCCACTGGTGTGACCCTAATAATTTGGTCAGCAAAGATCCAGCCATAGATAAAAGTACAGTCGAATCTTCAGTTTGGCAAATCACCTCTTTCCTAGAAGCGATCGAAGATGATACTCCAAAAGCTGTCAAAAAGTCATTGATAAATAATTTATCAAAGATCACTGTTTCTGAACGTATAAGTGTAAAGTTTCTAAAGAGTTTGAATAAGGCTATTGACGACACGCTATCCATGTTCAGAGCACAAGAAAACAGACCTGAGTACCAATTTGATTATAATACATCTAAGAATTTCTTGAAATTTCAAGAGTCAATCAAAGCAACCTCTGAGCTTGCCCAAGATAGGGAGATGAGCTACATGGAAACTAATCCCGGTTCAATTGTGATGAACAGTGAGAGAGAAGAAGATGTAAGTTCAATGGAACAAGAAGAACAAAACAATGATGATGAAAAAGACGAACAAGAAAAGGATGAAACTAAAGAAGAAGAAGAAGAAGAAGAAGAAGAAGAAAGAGATCAAAAAATCAACTATCACATACCAAAAGCCCCTCAGGCAGAATTAGATAGCATAGATGATTTATTGGAAGCCGAAGACAAAGTTGATTACGAAATCCCAGTTTGAATGGGTAACCTAATGCATAGCACGAACAGTATTGGTAATTTCCGATAATTTTTCTTTGGTCAATGGTCTCTTGATACCCCTATACCCTCTCCCATGTGGATGATACTCTTGCACTAATGTTGCAAAACTAGGTGTGTCCTAGTCACACACATTAATTCGGAAAGCGGTGCATTACAGTTGAAGTCAACGCCATGATGGTTTTATCAACTCTACTACAAACTAGAAATGAACCAGTCAATGTACAGCTTCTCGATGAATCCCGGTTGTTTGCAAATCGATTGAGGCAGAAGCCAGGCCTGTTGAATACCCACGAAAACCGGAGCAATTGAACTCACTACGGGGTCTCACTGATATCAAAAATTTTGTGATACAAGGTGGACACATGAATATCTACATGATCGGTGAGTCTATGGATGCAGATGAATATATGGCTCTGTGACAATGATATTCGATTTGTGATGACCACTTTATAAGATTTGAAGGCCTAGTGTTAGTTTCCACATATCATCAAGCTGTAATTTGAAATGTTAAGACTCGAGAGATGCTTCCAGGTTGGCGGATATGACCTTCTATCCCAAACTGGATGTTAGGAAGACAATGGGGTTTTCAAGGATGAGAAGCTTAAGAACGCCAATAATTCACCACGTGTCATCATCTAGAAAAGAAATCAGCTATTCGTACTTGAGAAAGAGATTACTGAGAGTAGTGGTTAGTTGGTATCAGGCCTGGAAGCAAAAGTCAATCTATGAAACAATAACCCTACCATCACACAATTGATTAACAAGTAAGGGTTTATTGAATCCTCAAACAAGCTCTCCAATCAATTATTTCCATCAAACCCCCAAAATATCCAGTTAGTCGGTTGTATGCAACTTTCAAGACAAAGGCCGGTCAAAATCCGCTCTTATACGTATAAGTTCTGTTGTTACATGGCTATGTTCCAAAAAGGTAACATTCTCTCTCTGCATGAATATTCTCGTCTTCGCAGTTACAGTCTCGTTTGTCCAGGGCTCATGAATCGGACCTCATCGTATAATAAACGATAAACGAGCAAACCTCTACGAGCAGATACACGTCGTGAAAATATAAATCTGAAAATTACATAAATTTTAGAACACGCCCGCAAAATTTTTCAACTCGGGAACTAAATACACTTATTCAACATGAGTAAACTTTACGAACAAGACCACAGTCAGGACTCTGAGTTCGCCAAGGCCATGCACGGTGAAAGTTACAAGAAAACTGGTTTGAGTGCTTTAATCGCTAAGGCCAAGGCAGCTGATGCTAGTAAGGTCGCTTCCGAGGGCTATTTTAAGCACTGGGACGGTGGTGTTACTAAGGAAGATGAAGACAAGAGATTGGAAGACTACAATAGATTGACCCACCACTACTACAACTTGGTTACTGATTTTTACGAGTATGGCTGGGGTTCTTCTTTCCACTTTTCCAGATACTACCAAGGTGAAGCCTTCAGACAGGCCACTGCCAGACATGAGCATTATTTGGCCCACAAAATGAACATTAATGAAAATATGAGAGTTTTGGACGTGGGGTGCGGTGTTGGTGGACCAGCTAGAGAAATTTGCAGATTCACTGGATGTTCTATCGTTGGTTTAAACAACAATGACTACCAAATTGAAAGAGCCAACCACTACTCTGAAAAATATGGCTTGGCCGATAAGTTGTCGTTTGTCAAGGGTGATTTCATGCAAATGGACTTTGAACCAGAATCTTTTGACGCAGTCTACGCCATTGAAGCCACTGTTCATGCTCCAAAATTAGAGGGTGTTTACAGTGAAATTTACAAAGTCTTGAAGCCAGGTGGAACATTCGGTGTCTACGAATGGGTCATGACTGACAAGTACGATGAAAATAATGAAGAGCACCGTAAAATTGCCTACGGTATCGAAGTTGGTGACGGTATCCCAAAAATGTACCCTAGGACTGTTGCTGTTGAAGCATTGAAAAACGTTGGATTTGAGGTTGAATATCAAAAGGATTTAGCAGATGAGGAAGATGACATTCCATGGTACTATCCTTTGGCTGGAGAATTCAAGTACATTCAAAGATTAAGCGATTATTTCACCATTTTCAGAACTTCCAGAGTTGGAAGATTGATCACCACTGAAGCTGTTGGGTTGATGGAAAAAATCGGATTTGCACCAAAAGGTTCTAAACAAGTCACCATTGCTTTGGAAGATGCTGCCGTCAATTTAGTTGCTGGAGGTAAGCAAAAGTTGTTCACGCCAATGATGTTGTTTGTGTGTAAAAAGCCATTATCAGAAAACTGAGTTAAATATGTAAAATAGCACAAATAGAAGGCTGTAAATATTTGAAATTGTAGACTCATTGAAGGTCACGGGAGTTACGACCTAATGATAAATTGCTGCATTACTCCTTATGTTGAGCGGCTGCAAATTTAAAAGGGTTAGGCTTGGCCGGTCCGCGCACGATGTACCACACAATGATAATTAGCAACCTCGAATTTCAAGTTTTCCAAACTACTCAAACTTAACCAATGACTCTCAATAACCCGAACCTTGAAGGATATGGCGTTGTCCGCGATATGTGGATCAAATATTACAATAAAAGAAAGGGCACTTTCATTGCTCCTAAGAAATGTAGTGGATGCTACAATGATGATCGATTTGTCGTGTGGGCAGTTTCGGTTGCTGCACAAGCTGTGGTAGACGGAGCTAGAATTTACAAGGAATTGGTTCCATTGATTGACCCTGCCATCATGATATTTCAAAAATACAAAAACAGCCACTTGAAAGGCTTCTCTGCTGCGGAAAATAACGGCAATGATAAAGATATCTACTACGACGACGATGCGCAAGTTTGCAGTGCTATGTTAACTGCGTATGAAGTAACAGGAGATAAGAAGTATTTGGACCAGGGAAGAGAATTGACCCGGTTTTTGATGGGTGGCTGGAATGACAACCCTAATGTGAAGAATAAAGGTGGTATGAAATGGCATATAAATAATGCGTATTTGAATGCCTGTACTACTGCAGAAGTGGCTAAATGCTGTCTTCAAATTGCAAAGTTCATTCCAGACGAGTCGAAAACTTATATTGACTTTGCTGCCAAATGCATTGATTGGCAAGTCAAAACGTTACAGGACCCTGGTGATAAGTTGATCATGGACGGTATCCAGGATGTCGCCGATGGACCAAACGATACAAAATGGACCTATAATTTGGGAACAACCTTATCTGCGGCCGCCCACCTTTATCACTATACTCACGACGAGCACTGGAAGAAGATTGCCGATGGCTTGGCCGATGCTGGTATCAACAGAAATGTCTTTTTCTATGATCGTGACTACGATATGGACAAGAGATACTGGAGAGATTCTTCTTATTTTGTCCAATTACTAATTGAAGGCTTGGCAGATTATCTTTTATTTGTGGGTAAAGAAGCTCCTGGTGATTTGCCCCAAAGAATAGAAGAGGAAGTTAAAAGACATCTTGTCATGTTTTATGAATTTATGAAAGACCCTGAGGATGGTTTGTACATTCAAAGTTTCGAACCAAATCACACTTATAGAGAAGTTTATGACAAGAAGTACAAGCCACGTTTTGGAGACAGAAAGGGCTGGGGTCTTAAAGATGAAGACAAAGATGGTGGCTCAGGAAAGCCAATGAAATGCTTAATGGGTTGTGGCGCTGCTGCCAGGGTCTTCTTCCAAGGTGCAAGAGTTGTTCCTAAAATCGAATAGTTAGAGCTTTCGTAATATTGGCTATGATTAGTTTTTCTCCTATTTATACAGGTAGCGTTCCGATGTATTGTCATTCCACATCAATGTTGATCGACTAGCAGATTGTGTGACAAGTGCATACACCGGATTGAATATCTCCTAAATTTTACACCTTGATCTTTGGTAAGTTATAGACAGGCCCAGTTGAAGTGTTATTATTTTCCACCATGATAAGGTCATGCTCGTCAAACAGACTCACCATCAAAATCGGTCTATACTTGAAAGAAATCCAAAACGGTTTCTCCTTATCACTACTTGGCTCTTCTTTGTCCTGTTCCTTGAATCTATTGATTTGTGCTTGTCTCAAAGATAATTCCATTGAAATGGTATTCGATCCTTCTTCATCTCCCTCGTCTTCATCCTCTTCATCTATTGTCAACCCGTCTCTATTTCTTTTCTTCGAAACCCCTGTGTTGTGGTAGATTTTATTTATTGGAACGTTCACCGAAAGATTGAAATAACACATCCAATTCTTACCATGTATCCAAACTTTGTTAGATGCGTCTACAAACATGCCTTCTGGTTTTTCTTCCAAAGTCAAGAATTGTTTTGGTAGAAAGTCGCTATTTCTTTTTGACCATGGGGTCAATAAAGACTCCAATTTACTGTCTGGCTTCACGTGGAATTGTAGAAGTTTGTTGTCTTCTGTCAACGCCAACAAAGTCGTATCATCAGAGAATTCAATAGATTGAGGGGTGGAAGATAATGTAATTAGCCTATAGCTGGTGAAATCTTGTAATGATACGATTTCGATCACTCCACTGAACCTGGATATGGCCAAAAGATTTTGCTCGTTATTGATCACCAAGTTGTTTATGTTGTTGATGTAGGATACATTGGATCTTTTGTGATGTTGGTCGTCAATCTCGATCTCGTTATCCAATTCTATAAGACGTTCATCCACATTAATAACAAACCTGAACAACTCCTCAGTTGGAGCGAGTAATATCAACTGATTGTTATTGTAAATGAGTGACCGTTTAGCACCATTTACGATTGAATCAAAATTTTGATCTCTAAACTTTGTGACTACTAGTTTCTTACCATCAGAGCTTTGAGAAAGCTGGAACACTTTGACACTGTTCAAAGTGCTTGCTACAAGCACATTTCCATCTTGATTGATGGATACGCTAGTAATGTTTTCGTCGTCACTAAGACTCAACTTTGCAACTAACTTATACCGAACGTCGTCATCTTGATCCTCAAATGCTTTTTTGATAATTCTCCAAACTTTTATGGTTTGATCTTGCCATAAAATGAGTAATTTTTGTTTCTTGTTGAAAAGAATGTTTTTATGCTGTTGGGATAATGCTAACTTTCTATATTTCCCATCGTGAAATTGATCAATTGATTGAATCACGATGGACCGCTCAACACCACCAGATACCATAAAATTATATCCCTTGCTTTCGAACATTGTAATAGACCGAACATCATTGGAATGCAATAATCTGTTAAAGCTATGGACCCATTTCAAGTTTTTGGACTTATTAGTGTTGGTATTGATCAAGCTAAATTGATGTATCTTTCTATCAACACCAGCGGTGAAGAATTTGTCTTCATCATAATTGTTACCGATGGTCAAAACGTCGGCTTCATGGTTAGTAAAGCTTTGCAATAATGTTAAGTTTTTCAAATCCCAAACCTTGATAGAGCCTGTAGAATCACCACTTATAATCTGTTTTCTTTTGCTTAGGACGCTTACGGACCATACTAAAGTGCTTTCGGTCTTGGATTTGTCTACCCTCATAGTGCCCAAGATTCTCCCCCTTGACTCCTGTGTTGCCGACCAACACCTAATTCTAGCGTCAGCGCATCCCCCCACGATCATATCATTATCGAACCATTTAATACTCAAGACTCTCAGCTCTTGTCTTTGGCAAACCATTTCGTGAACTAAAGACCCCAGTCCGCCTGAAATGTCTATTACGGAGACGGACCCATCATCACTTCCCACAGCGAGTCTAGTACCACTCTTATTAACGGCTATTGACCAAATCACTCCAACGTTACAATCATAGTTAGTCTTTGGTAAACCTGTTTGCAAATCCCATTCAGTAACATATGTGGATCCACCGATGGAGAACAAACGAGGGGTTATATTATTGTTTTCTTCGTCAATGGCCCAACACAAGCCTTCAATGGATCTCCCTCTTGAACCAGGTAATGTTAATTCATGAGACCAGTTGAATTTAGGGTTCCAAATTTCTATGTCACCGTTGCTTCTTCCCACAGCTAGTCTCAAATCGCTGGAGGCAATTCTGTCTACATCAGAAGGGTGTGAAAAGGTAGCTGCGGTTATAGTATGGGGGCTATAGTCTACGAATCTGCACCTATGAATGTTCATTGTGGGTATCATCTCATCTCAAATTTTTCACCGCGCACTTATACTATTACAAGTTGAGAATTACTGCAAAACTTATTTTCTATTCAACCTTAGACAAAACCTACGAAACCATTAATAAAGTTGAGCATTCTGATAAACCATTTGTTCTTATCGGTGTTTAATATCATATTAATGACCAATTCCTCTGTTTTCTTACCTTCAATAGCACTGGGTTTACGAACTATAGTCCTCTGAACAATTACATTCTTTTTAAAGCACCAAACAATGAATAATAGTGCTAGAACACTAAATGAAAAATTTTTGAACGCCTTGAGCACATTCAAGCCAACAAATTTCAATATTTGAATGATCTTTCGTTTTAGCTTCTCTACAGAATTTAAACCGAAATAATCGCTACCCTCGGAGTCTGTTGGAGAAAACCTCGATCTACGAGACTCTATGAACTCCCTCGACAACTTGTTGATGATAGAGTTTATTTCACCCTGCCAATTCTTGAAGTCCTCTAATGAAGTAGGATTGACATTACTGTTATATTTGGGAAGTGTCTGGATTTGATTATTCGAATCAATGGGCCTCTCTCTAGTAAAAGAATACACAGATGCGGTAGTGGTATGCTTCTTATCTCCCTGATGCGGTTGATTTCTCTGCAGTTGGACATAGTCATTGATATTCAACAAGGTAGAACGACGGGAATGAGAGTATATCTTGTGAAGGTTACTCTTCGCATTGGAGTAGTTGCTCGGTAAAGGTAAAGGTGTTCCCGTTGAATAGCGGTCTGACTGATCAGCCTGTGAAATCAGTGGTGAGTGGTTAGGGAAAGGGATATTTGGGATGTGTTCCAATTCCTCTTCATGGGAAAACTCTAAATCTTTAATCTGATCCCAAAGATACACTAATTCATTCAATAGTTCTCTAGATTCTAGAGTGCCACTAGCGTAGACACTCATTGTATCTATCAAGTAGGATATATATCTTCTCTTGGCCTCAGTTTTGCTCAACCCTTCTTCACGTTTCCATGCATCCCATTTTTTTTTAGCCCCCTCGTCTTCCAATGTGAAGCCCACAGGTCTTGCCATGATTCCTTCAACGTCACCCTCGGTAGCTTGCTTGTAGAGCCCGTAAAGCCGCATCCTGTTCTCTGCTGGCGGACGCGGCAAAGAGCCATAGCTAGACCTAGAAGAAAGGGCCCTAATGGTAGTGATTGCTTTAACAAACACTCGATCTACAGGTTAGTATGGCAATTGAGATTCGAGAGAAGACACATACCTATAGAGTCGGACATGTGATTTTCTATAGCGGTATTCAGGTGTTAGGGGTGCTGGGCGATTTTCAAAAGGCTTGTTTTCAAAACTGCTGATGCTTGCAAGGGCTGTAAATATCAAAAGAAGCTGGGGAAGCGAGCATATGAAATGAAAATAAGAATAGGGGATTGCGAGGTGATCGTACCATCGTCGCGCAAAAATACGACCAGTGGAGGTAGAACTCCCACCGAGTACGGCTAGACATTTTCTAGTTTTAATGCATGTTTGCTTGAACATAGAAAATTACAAGCACCACTGGAGACCGAGGAGAAATTTCATCAAGATTTAACGTGATGAGGTATTGGGGACCTACGCAAAGCTACGAGTCTACGATACCTGATGTTAAGAGGAATGTTAGCTGCTGAAATGGACCTGTCGTAATCATAAATCACTACGACGGTGAGTAGGCAGTTTTTTTGATCTAGTTTGTACCAAAATAGGAACCAAATATAGAAAATCTTTGGCACCAGAGTGTCGACAAACAACCATCAGGTAATCATAGAATATCAAAACGGAGTTGATAATCACTATGACTTATATTGAGAGTTGGTCTCATCATGATATTTATAATAAAAAATAAAAGTTACCCTATATTTTGACTTTATTACAAGTTCCAAAAAGGAAAACGCACATTATCCTTGTTGTCCACCAATTTGAATCTGTTTTTACAATAATAAAAAATGATTAATTAGTTCATTTAGTTTTCTGGAACATCAACTTCACCGGCATCGATAGCTTCAATGATGTCGTGAGGGTTCTTACCTTCGACACGACAACCAACAGATTGAGCGGTACCCAAGATTTCCTTGGTGACGGAAGCCAAAGTCTTACCGAAAGACTTTTCCCTCATAGTTCTGGCAATTTCAAAGATTTGTTCTAATGGAATGTTACCGGAGTGCTTGACGTTCTTGACCTTTTTTCTGTCTCTTGGAGCTTCCTTCAAAGCAGTGATAACGAGAGAAGAAGCAGATGGAACAACAGAAGCAGCAGCTTGTCTGTTTTGGATCTTTAATTGGACGGTAACCTTGATACCTTTGAAGTCCTTGGTGGCCTTAGCAATATCTTCACCGACCTTCTTTGGGGACAAACCCAATGGACCGATCTTTGGAGCCAAAGCGGAGGAAGCACCAACTTCACCACCGACAGCTCTTAAGTAAAGGTACTTAACTTCATTTGGGTCGAATTTTGGAGGCATCTTGAATTAGTGTTATAATATGAAGATGGAAATTTTTTTCAAGATGTTTGAAAAATAATGCGAACCATTGGTGATGTGACACAAAACCGACACTTTTTCTAGCAGTCACGTCCTCTTTCTTTCGCAGCTTCATAAAGCTAAAGTCTCAACAGACAGGGTTATAGCCCTATCTCAAACTTTTTGCAGCCATAATGCTTTCTCGGCTTTGAGTAGTATTGATTTCGTGCTATGTCCCTTATGGTTCGTATAGCTTCGCTTGAACTATTAGACTTTTAAGTCGTTTATTTTAATAATATATTTGAATCCTTCGTTTGCCCTATCTTCGTAAATACCCTAAAGTGTACCTCCTGGAATATCATTACCAATTCTAGAATCCTCAAACAATGCACTTGAGTCTTCATCCACCGCCTTAGTCTCGGCCAATTGCCTCAACATTATTGCAGGGTGCTTACCTAGTTCTTGGAGCTCCTTGAATATGGGTACAGGTTTTTCTGCTAGCTTCAATATTCTCTCTTTATCGCCGTAACAAATCACCAAAACATACTTTGACCAATCGTTTCGGGGTATATGATGTCTCTTCATGGCCTGTTGGAGAATTTTGAGACATGAGTCTTCGGAAGATGCCCTCAATTGTTTTAAAGGCTCATTGGGCCCCGTAAGATTGCTCGAGGAATTAGCAGCAGAGGCGTTGGCAGAAGAGCTTGTCGTTCCACTGTGTTTCCTGAGAGTCTTTGGATGATTCAATGTGGTGGCCGAGGAGTATGTGGTTGCTGAGCTAGTGGACTTGCTCTCGACCAACCTAGGCCTCTGGACACTTGGTTTTGAGCTTTCACCAGAAGTCCAATAGTTGCCAGATTGTGCAACCTTGCCAGTACCCAAGGAGAGAAGGGATCCCGAAGAATACCGGTTTGACTGGGTAGGACTCGGCAATTGGTTCAAGTTTCTAGTGGAGCCAGTAGTTTGGTTTGTGTTATTTATGAAGCCCGCATCTTGTAAGCTTTCAATGAGTGTGCTACTATTCGTAGAGTGGGTACTTGAAAGAGAATGTGTGGGGGAATCCAAGTTTGACAAACCCACTGGACCCGGATCCAAAGTCGGAGTAGGAAGAGGTTTTGAGTCTTTCAAAAGACGTATTACCGGAATCAAATCGCTTTTCAATCGCGTAAAGTTATCATTCAAACGTTTTATATCTTGTTCCGCAGTTGGAGACGCAATTGTAGATCGGTGTTGTTGTACCGTTATAGATAAGTTTTTGATCATGTCTTTCATCAAGACAGTAGAAAGAATGACACTTTCAAAGTTGACGAAGTTATTGTTGATGTTGATATTATTTAGCTTGTACTCTGGATCACTAAACAGCTTCGGGGGGTTTGCTTCCTGGTGGGAATTGATGAGGTCGCTGATGTGCTTTTTGATCGAGAGCCTCGTAGATAACAGATCTATTCCAAGCTCCCTCAAATGTTCGGTGGTAATGAACGGAAGGAGGGTTCCTTCGATGTTATTTTCTAGAAATAGATCGGCAATATTTGAATCTTCTTCTCTCGACACCGATTTTATATAGCTTGACACTTGCGCAGGGTCCCACTGGAGGAATGAATCATTTGTCGTAGGGGCGACGGCCATTTTTGTGTGGATTGAAGCCAAAGATGGAGTGCAGAATAAGATACGGTAAAAACAGTGCTACAGCTATCTATTGGAGAATCCAGTTTCTGTTCCTGTCGCGCAGCCTCAATCGAAATCAGAGTTATGATAATGAGGGGATGAGATGGATGAAGGGGTCGACATGTTTCACTTGGCAATGTTGTGCTTGAGTCTTTTTAAAGTTTAGTTATTGCTTGCGTATTGGCTGTTGCTACTCAATGCTTGCATTACTCCCACCAGGCATCGTATTTAGACTATATGAATCTGTATGTAGTACACTCTAGCTAATTTTGCAACCATTGATCTGCTCGTGATGCCTTGTACCCACTGTCGAGTAAATGGGCATGTCCCCAAGAGGCTTTCAAGCAAAGCAGGATGTGTCAAGCACTGTAAGCTGCCCTTATAATCTACAAATGTGACGCTCCTGTACTGTGGTGTCTTTATACCAATCGCGAAAGCCACTTTTAGCCGGCCTCCCACAACCGAACACCATGTCTTTTAGTGGAACCCTCCATTCATATCTGTATAATAAAGTTGCTTTTGAGTTCAACAAACCAAACCATACTTCTAAAAACGTCCTCCTCTTCATTGGTGGCTTGGGAAATGGTCTTGCTGATATCCCATATCTTCCTAAACTTGCTGAAAAGCTTCAGTCAATTGAAGGCGACTGGGTCTTGATTCAGGGGCTATTATCGTCCGCATACAAAGGTTGGGGTGGATCTTCGTTAGAAAGAGACAACAAGCAAATTGGCCAGTTGGTTTCTTTTTTACGTTCAGAAAAGGGTGGTAACAGAAAGACTATCGTTTTAGCAGGGCATTCGACTGGCTGCCAAGATACGCTCAGATATTTGTCCCAATACTCTAAAGAGGACGGCTTTGATAGCAGCCAAGTCGTAGATGCCGGAATTCTCCAAGCGCCTGTTTCTGACAGAGAAGCCCTCGAAAATTCGGAGGGCAAAGAGTCTTTGGAGAAATTAGTGAAAGAAGTTCAAGATGAGTACATTTCCAAAGGACTTTCCAATCACTACTTACCTCATAAATTTAGTACCTTAGCGTTCAATACTCCTATTACGGCTTATAGATTCATATCGTTGTTCCTGACTAGAGGAGACGATGATTTCTTTTCAACTTATTTGACTGCCGCAGATTTCCAGAAAACTTTTGGAAAAGTTGAAAAACCCTTATTGACAATTTTTGGGGAGAAGGATGAATTTGTGGCTCATGGTGTTGATAGACAAGCTTTGATTGATAAGTGGAAAGATTCCACTGACCCTGAAGTTTGGAGTCCCTTGAGTCAAGTGTTGCCCGGTGCAAAACATGCTATTGAAAATGAAGAAGCCATTGAGAAATTTGTAGACATTGTTGCTCAGTTCCTTGTCACCCTTCAATCATCTTGAGGCTGAAATTTTTTGACTGAATCAACGAGCCCGCCGTAATAAGTATTTAGACTAATATCATCCGTGAGGGTTTCATCGTACGAGACATTCGTAGTACGTTTAACGAACATCTTTGAAAAGAATCCTCGAGGCTCCACGGCAGCTTCCCCAATCGATTTTTCGGTCCTGTCAGACGGGTTGAGCCTGGCTAGCAAAAATCTAACTTGCGAATGGTCCCTTTTCGTTAAGATGTATTTAGGAAGCAACTTTCGCTCGGATCTCCTGATAGACTCCAATACATCTTTCATAGGTGATTCATCATCAAAGATCAAGTTTAAATTATTCGAAGGGTGTAGCTGAAGGCCAGGATCATTCTTGTATAAAACAATATTGAATACCGAATCCATCACAATTAAGGAGCCCATAGGAGCGTTATATATGCTTTGAACGTCAAGGGGAAGGTCGAAAATTCCATTGTTTTCATACTTGTGTAGCTCCGGTTTGATTACAGTTTTGGCGATCTTGTGGTCAAACTTCATGAACCAGTGGTGGTGATATGCGGTTTCATCTGGCAGAGAATTGAATATTCTTATAAGCTGGGGACTTCTTCTAAGGTGGTAAGCCAATTCAGGGATTCCTTTGAAATTTTCGTTGATGGTATACTTCTGTTCAATTTTATCAAAGTAGTTCAAATAAGGATTACTACCGGATTCAGAAGTCTTCAAAGCTACGCTCCCAAAATTATATAGCAATCTGACGATAACTTTATCTATGTTCTCATGTATCGTTCCCAATTTTTCGTACCCCAACAGCGTATCAATTCTGTCAAGAATTAGTCGTGCAAGTAAAACTATGAAAGCGTCTTGATCAAAGCTTGATAGTTGTTCTTTCTCCTTGATAATAACACTTTTTGGATGGGCTAATTTTTGGGAGCCATCACTCATCTCTATCTTGTTAGCCATCAAGTAAAACAAAGTAGTTTTCTTTCTAACGTTGGTCAATCTCAACTTCCACCTTTTCGATTCAGCGTCCCAGTATTTACATTGGAATTGAATATAAAATTCAGAAGGATCGGAGCGAGTTAAAGCGTTGGTCGACTTGGCTGTTTTTGCTTCGAATAACACGGCAATAGTGTCCTCTGTGGACAAATTGTTGTAGAACCATTGGTTCGTAAACTCTTTTTTTCTGGCTCCCGAGTCGAAGGTTGTCACTTCATCGGAGATCTTTTCATGATGTAAATAGTAGCGTTTCTCGGTTTGATACGAGGATGGTAGACTGTGAGATGGACCAACTAACCTCGACACCTTGAGTCCCCTAGAAGTAACAATAGTGAGAGTAAAGTTAGTATACTTAAAGGGAGTCAAAGAGGATGTTAACTGTTGTCTAAATTGAGCACCATCAAAAGATTCAAACAAATAAATTCCTCCCATAGTATGCAGCGCCAATGACTTCATTTCATAAACACCCACTTGATCTAAAGATCCGGAGTATATCTCGATTACCCATCTAGGCTCATTCAAATCCAAGGGGAAATCAGACTCTTTCTTTGAAGGATTAGTTACGATTAAATTGGCTGTTTCAATGGATAAACCGGATGCTATCAAAGCCAATGTATTGAAGAATCTCAGTGCAGGTAGGAAGCAAGGGGAAGAAAGGTTTGCCACATCGGTATGGCTCCTTAGCCCAATCTTCGTGTTCTCTGTGATGTTACCAGGGAAAGATGTACCTGGGCCACTTGCAAATAGTACCACTTTCGCCAAAAATCCCTTATAAGTTGCCTTCTTCAACATTATAGAAGTAATATACAATGCAAGTCCAATAGATCTAGGTGGTTTGTAAGAATCTGTAAGGGTTGACTTCATCGATTGAA